>JAODAL010033269.1:0-45789 GCA_025379985.1 Phyllomedusa bahiana | reverse complement strand
GGCGCATGTGTTCAATCTTTGTGAAAAGGCCCCTGCGTCTTCCCCCGATCTTCAGAAGATTTGAAAAGGGCCCAGGAAATGTCATGCACTTCATCCATTCCTACAAAGCCAGGAAAACCCTCCTTGAGATGCAGCGGCGGAACGGCTTCCACCAACATACGCTGATATGCGATGTTTACACCCGTTGGAATTCCAGCCTGCACATGTTGGACCGACTGTATGAACAGAGAAAGGCCATTAACGATTTTTTGATGATCCAGGCGGACAGGAGTATACCCCCTGTGTAACTTTGATGTCAGCCAGTGGCAGCTCATGCGTGACACCTGCCGTTTGCTGAGGCCATTTGAGGAGGCCACGTTATTTGTTAGTCGCCAGGACTACGGGATAACATCATTCCACTGCTTCATGTCCTGGAACAGATGTTTAAAAAAATCTGTCTGGGCAGGGGACGGGGAGACAGGGTTTGGACTACATCTCGCGGCCACATGGGGTCCGTTGGGGATGAACTGGAGGAGGGGGAAGGACATTGGAGCACAAGAAATTGGGTCTGGTGAAATGAGTGGTTTTTCACCAGGTGACAGGGGGCGGAGGAGCGGGAGCAGCTGGAGGAGGTAGATGGAGATGAGGAAGATGAGGCAGATGACCCGCAAGAATCGTGGCAGTATGGAGATGGAGGCAGGGAGTCCCTCAAAGTCACTTGTGCAGATGGCCCGCAGCATGCTGATTTGCCTGGCTAGTGACAGCCGAATCGTCACCATCTGGCAGAGGGATGACTTCTGGCTCTCCACGCGATTGGACTCTCGCTAGCAGTCCAAAATGGGAGGCTTTTTCCCAGCTGCTGAGAGGGAGGACAAACTCAAATACTAAAGAGAAATCATCCATAGTCAGTTGGCCGCTGCCTATGTGCAGCATGGTCCATCCTCTGACAGGGCTGACCTGGGGGTTCCTCAGAGCTCACGTACCACTGCTGCGGCTGCTGTGGGAAGGTGGGGGGTAGGAGCAGTACCAGCTCCATCAGCAGCAACCTAAGTCGGAGTCGCTGATGAGCAGCTTCCTTCTCTCACCTAGTGAGGAGGGTACTCACCAGCAGCAGCAGGACCTGGAGCAGACCCTGAACCAACAGGTTGTGACCTACTGGGACAGCACTCTGCCACCCCAGTTAGAAGATCCGCTGGTATACTGGGCAGCCAAACTGGATGTGTGTCCGCAACTTGCCGAGTTTGCAGTGGAGAAGCTGTTCTGCCAGGCCAGTAGTGTGGCATCAGAGCGGGTGTTCAGTGCGACGGGGGCCATCGTTACCCCAAGGAGAACCCGCTTGTCCACCGGAAATGTGTAACGACTGACCTTTGTCAAGATGAATCAGGCGTGGATCGGCCAGGATTTCCACACACCAATGCCTTAGGTGTCAGACTACATCAGCCATGACGCCTCACCAAAATTTTGAGAAATGAGTCTGGATTCAAACTACCTGCCTCAGCCACTATTCTGATGCCGCCACCCACTTGATGCCACACATCTGCTGCCAGTTTCTCCATCTGCCTACCACCATCTTTACTAGGGACCGGTATTGCCACCCACCTCCACACTCTCTCATTGTGCCACTCTATGACCTCATGCTGCTGTTTCTGGTGCCGTGACCTCCACACTGTGTCATTGTGCCAATCTCTGACCTCATACTGCTGCTGCTGGTGCCGTGCCCTCCACACTCTGTCATTGTGCCACTCTGTGGCCTACTCCTGATTTTGCCACCTCCAGAATGTCATTGTGCCACTGTCTGACCTCATGCTGCTGCTGCTGCTGCTGCTGTGACCTACCCACTCTGCCTGTGTGCCTCTCTGTGGCCTACTCCAGTTTTTTCCTCCTCCAGAATTTCACTTTGCCACGGGCTTACCTCAACATGATGTTGCTGCTGCTGCTGCTGCTGGTGCCGTGACCTCCACCCTCTGTCATTGTGCCACTCTGTGGCCTAGTCCTGTTTTTGCCACCTCCAGAATGTCATTGTGCCACTGTCTGACCTCATGCTGCTGCTGTGGCTGCTGCCGTGACCTCCACACTCTGTCATTGTGCCACTGTCCCCCAAGCACCGTGGCAGTATACAGTGGAGATGGAGGCAGGGAGTCCCTCAGAATCACTTGCGCACATGGCCCGCAGCATGCTGATTTGCCTGGCTAGTGACAGCTGAATAGTCTTCATCCGGCAGAGGGATAACTTCTGGCTCTCCACCCTCTTGGACTATCGCTACCGGTCCAAAATGGGAGCCTTTTTTTCCATCTGCTGGGAGGGAGGACAAACTCAAGTACTATAGAGAAATCCTCCGTAGTCAGTTTGCTAACGTTGCAAAACCATTTTTGGCCAAGGCAATTCTACCTCCATTAGCTTCTTCATTAATACCTAAAAAAGTTCCAAATGAGTTTATTATGAAGTATAAACGTGGTAATTTGAATCCAGTTTCTGCATGACACCAATTTGTTCAAATGCAGTGTATGGAATTGATGGAGACCCTAACTACAGGGAATGTTTTAGGTGCTTATTTTGCATTCGTTGCCATTAGTGATGGAATTTAGTACAAAACTGGAATACTGAAACACACGCAAATGCTGCAAAACTGGCTTTGGATGCGCTTCTTCAGTATGAAGAATGTGAATCGTAGGTCCAAATTACAGCCAGGAACAAACGTCTCTGCCTCCTCCTTGTGCCTCGTCTGTCATATCCGTGTACCGTACATCTTGCCTCCGTCCCTTGACCACAATCCTTGCCGGCTGTCCTGACCTTATGCTTGTCCCCGACGCCTTACGATTTTGTACCTCGGCTGCCACCGCAAGCAAGTCACGTCAGGGGTAACGACCTGGTAGACTCCCGCCACAGCAAGTCCATCCCGCTTTGTGGCGGGCTCTGGTGAAAACCGGGACCTACTTAGATTACGCTCCCTGGCATGGCTATTGCCATCGTCCCCTTACTGAGCTGCGATCTGTGGCAGCTCCAGTAACCTACTACTGTGTTCTTTGACGCTATGGTAGGATCTTAGTCCTCAGCTTGTTTTTTTTCCAACTGGCGCTACCATGACTTTATCAGGTTGCATTCCTGCTTCAGTTTTTTGGTCAGTTTTGCCCCTGTAAGTACACAGGGAATTTTAGAGTGAAGCAATTCTAAGAGCGGCGGCAGTCATGTGTGTGTCATACTAAAACACAGCATTGTATGAAGACCAAACCAAGCTCCCTCTGATATTTAAGCATGGCACAAGGTTCTACAGCACCCTAAAGGCTCTTTGCAGCCACGAAATAGCTGTTTTTTAACGTGATTCATCTCGAAGTAATTCGGGATGAAACGGATTTTGTCAGAAAATTCTGTGAAGTCAGCGAATCGAATTTTTGAGGAATTCGCCCATCTCTAATTGCTATGTGTTTTTGCAAAAAACGTGCCATAAAAATGCGCCAAAAAACAGCCAATGTTTTACATAGACTCCAATAGTATATTTTCTGCCCTGTTCAGACGTTTTTTTCAACATGTTTCAAAAAACAACAAGCAAATAAAACAAGCTGAAAAAAGTGTTCTGTGGAGACAACAGGACGTTCTTGCTATAGAAGTCTATGGAACCTCTTTTCAGATGTTTTTCAGCGTTTTTTGGAAAAAACAAAAACGCTGAAAAAATTTACGCTTTTTGTGTGCAGTGGAGACAGAGCCTAACTCACAAATCGAGCAGCATTTCGATGCCAGATACTGTTATTACTCATACATGTGTCCCATAACCCTAGTGATGGGACTTTTCTTGGTGAGTGAATGGAGGGAATGAGCTGATTTGTTAAGATTTTAGGTGTGATGTTCCTGCATTAAGAAACCTACAATGGTGAATTGTATCCCACTATATAGAATGAGAGCATTTATTTAATAAGAGCAATGTGATTTTTCATATCCATTAGGGAATTTTGAGCCAGAGGTTTTGGAGGTCCTTTTTCTGTCTTATACTCACGGTTTATAGTCAGAAACGAGTCCCATTCATTTTTAAATGGTTTTGGATGCGGATCGACGTTAAAAAACACATAAAAATGTTTAAGGTGCGTTTCTAGCCCATTTACATCAATAGTAATTTGCCTTGTGGAATACGACCTAGTTTTTAACGGTGAAAAACTGACCACCGAAAAAATGCATTGTATAAATTACAACGACAAGCAAAAGCGGTTATCCAGGTATCTGTCCGTGACTAGCTGACACCACAATGAGATCCACAGACCGGTTTTCAGTTTAAAAGCGGTACATTTATTTCTTCAAATGTAAAACTACAGGCACATTTGGCAACAAACTTACTACAATGAACTTTAAACAGATGCGTTTCGGGCAGTAGTCGCCCTTGCTCACTGTGGTATTGGTTATTTGCACCTTCCTTATTAAAATACTCTAAAACCAATCACCTTCAAAACCTGTTTACAGGGTTGAACAGGGGACAACCTTTTGTTGTGGGTTTAAACCCTTTTCCCACAGAATGCTTAAAATCCTACCCCCCCCAAATTTGCATATCAAATTTCAAAAATATTGTAGCATTTCATGCGAAAATTTTTAACCCCTCGGGTTTCTTGTATCCAGTTTAAGTTTTCCTTTTGTGCCCCCTTTTCCCTTAAAAATTTTGGTTTCAATTACCACCCCCTATTAGGGGCCATGGTTTTGAAAAAATGGAAAATTTACCCCTCGCAATAAACCAGGGCGGTAGCTCAAAAAAACGTATATACACAAAAAAGGAAATGACATGCAGGTGGTCATTCCACCCCACATTTTTACAAAAAAAACCAAACAGTTTAAAAGGGTTTTGGGGCCAAAATTGAATTTTGCCCCAAAATGTAAAAATTTTGAATTAGGGACACGTTTGGAAAATTAAAAAATTTTGGCGGGTTTGCTTACAGTAAAAAATTTATTTCTAAAATATGATAATCAGAATGAGGATAAAGAACATGAAGAACAGATCATATTAAATGAGTTTGAAGCTTTACAGTTTAAAGAGCAAATTACCCTAAAACTGTTGCAAGATCGGGGACGGGAGTCAGCCCTTATATGATAAAGACCAAAGGGAAACCCCAGTGTCCTTAAACAAAATCCCCAAACCCCCCCAATTTCTCCCAAAATCAAAGCAAGATTTTCTGGTTTTAAAAGTTTTTTAAAGCCATGGAATGGGATCTTTTGACTATATAAAACCCAAAAAACCCATAAAAAAGATTGACAATATGGTAAATACAAATTTCAAAACGGGATCCCCAAATTTAAAGAAATTGAAGGAGTTAAAAACTAAAAAACAACTTGTTTTTAAACGGGGCGGGAGGGGGGGGGGGGGCGGGGTTTGGGATAACAGGGCCCTATACCCAACATATACAAAATCCAAAAATTCTTTGAAACAACTACCGAAAGTTCCCAAGGGAAAACCAAACTAAGTTTTTAAAAAAACAAATTGGAACGATTATAAAGGGGGGAGGGGCCCTGGGATTCTAAAGAAAAAAAAAAAAAATTATTTTATAAGGGGGGCCCCTTTAAACCCAAATTTTTCCTTTTGGGGGCCCATAAGGTCCATAAAAACACATTCCCACCCACCTACCCCCCAAAAATTCACTTTTCCTCCCCCCAATGAAAAAAAAAGTTTTTGGGGGGGACGGGATCCCAAAACCTTGTTCGGGGGGTTTTCCCGGGGTCACATCGGGGACACAAAATTTTTTTAAAAAAGGGTTTTACAAAAACCACGGGAAGAACATTACACTTGGGTAACCTGTGATTTTTATGGGGTTATTTTCAGGCTTTCCCCCAAAATATCGCCCGGGTGGGGTTGGCCTTTTTCCCTCAAAAATAGGGAAAATAGGATGAAAATTTTTACAAAAATTCATTTTTCTAGAAAAAAATTCCCTTTTAAAAAAGAAACTTTTAAAGTTTGAACAGCAGAAAAAAACCTTTTCAATTATTTTTCCCCGAGGGGACCCAAACCTTTTACCCATCACGGGCCAACTCACTAGGGAAATGGGGGGGACACCATGCCTTTTTATGATGTCAATAATCCATTCTTGGATTGTATTATATGGTATGAGCGCTACATCGACGACCTCCCTATTATCTGGGGTTGCGATGTAGCGCTCATACAGCCTTTTCTTGATTACATTAACCATAATCATTTTAACTTGCGCTTCACTGGCACTTGGGAAAAAGGTGGAATTCCATTTTAAGATATATACCTGAAAGGCAAGACCAAAATAGGCAGCATTATCAGTACACTTTATCACAAACCAAATGCGGGTAATACCATTTTAAAAGCTAATAGCTGCCATTCATCCAACACAATTAAGGCTATCCCCTACGGGGAATTTATAAGAGCCAAAAGGATCTGTACTCTTGAAAGTGATTACAGGACGGTGGAAAAGACCATTGAGAATAGGCTATTACAGAGAGGATATAATAGGAAAGACATAGAAAAAGCCAAACAAAAAGTAGCCTCTAAAACACAGTCACAACTATTGAGAGAAGATAAAAGTAATAAGGAAAAGCAAAAAGATAATAAAAAATGGTGTTTTCCACCAAATATAGCAGAAATTTTAAACAGATTAAGTCCATCTTTAAAAGAAATTTAAACATCTTACGTCAGGATGAAACACTTGCTTCTATCCTGGATCAGGGGATACGAGTTATCCCAAGAAGGGGAAAAACTGTGGGTAACATCATATCCCCCAGCACCTATCTTAACAAGAACAAATCAGGAAAGGTATGACTATCACAGAAACAGTTTTTTAAATGTGCAAGTGCTCGTTGTAGTGCTTGCAAGATGGCTTCAGTACAAAAGAATTTACAGATAATAAAAACCAACAAAAATTTGAGGTTAGGCAGTTTATTAACTGTAATAGCCATCACTGTATTTATGTAATTCAATGCACATACTGCAATTTGAAATATGTGGGCAGTACTATTCGGAAGGTTAAAACGCGCGTTATGGAGCATATTTCTAGTATCAAAAAGAATCAAGGCCAAATATCAGGAGCAGCTAAGCACTTTGTAGAATGTCATCATGGAGACATCGCGGGCTTTACATTTTATGCAATAGAACACATACCATGCCCGTATAGAGGTGGCAACTGGACAAAAATTATTAGGCAAAGGGAAGCACACTGGATACTTAAACTGGATACAAGAAGACCAGAGGGGTTAAATTACCGCACTGACATGCTATACATATATTGAAATAGATATGCA
The DNA here is from genome assembly GCA_025379985.1 of Phyllomedusa bahiana. Taxonomy (NCBI): domain Eukaryota; kingdom Metazoa; phylum Chordata; class Amphibia; order Anura; family Hylidae; genus Phyllomedusa; species Phyllomedusa bahiana. The sequence goes on along the minus strand of JAODAL010033269.1, from coordinate 38,580 downwards.
TTGGCAGAGTAGGATATAAAGCATTCTGTGAAAGGGTTAACCCACACACAATAGGTGTCCCGTGTGCAACCATGTGATCAGGCTTTAGAAGGTGATTGGTTTTAGAGTATTTTAATAAGGAAGGTGCAGATAACCAATACCACAGTGAGCAAGGGCGACTGCTGCCCGAAACGCATCTGTTTAAAGTTCATTGTAGTAGGTTTGTTGCCAAATGTGCCTGTAGTTTTACATTTGAAGAAATAAATTTACCGCTTTTAAACTGCAAATCGGACTGTGGATCTCATTGTGGTGTCAGCTGGTCACGGACAGATAACCGGATATCCGCTTTTGCTTGTCGTTGTACTTCCGCCCGGCTGGCGGTTAGTTCGGTGAGGCAGAGCAGCGGTGCGTGGATCCCAGCTTCAAGACTGAAGAAAGCCCGTGGAGGTGAGACAGCTCTTCTATTTACTATTCATTAATATAAATGACAACACATATTTTCTATTGAGGGCAATGGGGATGGTTTACTTTCGGTTTTAGGCGAGTATTTCAACTTGGAATCCACATCTATTTTGACTTGAAATATTTGTCATGTAGATAGAGCCTTAGAGTTTTAAATATTAGGAAAAAAGGTTTGTTTTATGGGATAATCTGTGAGTGAAGGGCAGAATTACTAGTAGGGCTTCTGCCCTTCTAGTCATTAGTTTGTCTATATTTGAAATCAATTCCCTTTCTAGTTTGATCTATTATCCCTATGCTATTTAAGGATCTTGTTTTGTACATGCAATCTATAGCTTATTCCCTTTAATGCAATGTAATATACCACTACGACACTGCCTTAAAAGCAGACATTTATAGCATATCAATAAGATATGTCATAAATGTCAGGTAGGTCCCACCTCTGGGACCTGCACTTATCTCTAGAACAGGTCCCATAAACTCCCAACTCAGAATAGTCTGCATTTGGGTGGTTACACTCCATTCATTGCAGTGGGTACAGCCGAATACAGCCATCTTTCTATTCTATCCCAGATAATAAAAACAAATTTAAAGTAAAATATAGAGGGTCTCCTTACCTAGTTGTACGTATGGTATCTCTGCCCTGTAGTGACCCAGCATGTTTTATTTGAATACTGTATATGGCAGTCTTATGAATTTGTGTTAGTAGAGTCATGTGCAGTAAGATGACATGCACAGTCTTTGCACCTGTGTACTATAAAGTTGTAGCCCTTTTGTTCTGCACCATTTCAGGAGGTTAATTTTAGAATCAAATTAGTTCTGAGCTTTGTGTTATGGCTACACTTTTGAGGTTGTACAGAATTATAATAAGATGGTTGTGCATAAGCATGAGGCCCAATTCTAGAACTGTACATCAGTGTATTGTCTGTTGTAATGACATCTTTTATTTCCTATTAGGATATTTACAGAATTCATTCAATAATAGTAAAGTTACTTGGAATATTTTGCATAGAGAATAATAGACTTGTTATGTATTGTGAGCCTTCTTACAGAACTAACAAATATACATCATTGTATATGGTAACCAATTGTGTGCTTTGGTTATCAACGGTATTTATGAAAATATATTATAACGTACATCCTAATTATAAAAAGTGAAACCTTTCTCTATGTACTGCAAACTAGAAATACAAATATTTTAAACATATCATTATTTAAGTTGATGTGGTCTGCCGTTTATTTGATCATTGTGATGTGTAGGCAGCGTCTGTCTTTCACCTTGCAGCTGCTGTTATTTTCCCAAAGGATTGCCGACAGAAGTCTGTACATGTCATTTATATTGTATTTTCCTTCTTTACCTATTGAACATATAAACATGTATTGTCCTAATTGACAAGGCTGCCCACTTTCTCCTCTAGGATTATCCGTAGTAATTCCAATTATGTTATATTCATAACAGCATTTCTCTGTTGCCATAGTACATGGGTTCTAATACAACTACTCCAAGGTCATACATTTATTGTTATATCTTCTCCGAGTAAAATATAGTTAAGTCAAAGTTGTTCAAGAAATACACCATAAGAACTACCCACACATACAGTAAGTCCAACTTTAGATAAGTTATGGTTCTGGAACAAAATTAAAATACTGAAATACTGTACCAACAACACAGTCACATATCGTCAATTTGGAAAGCAGTTTGTAGAGTGCTGCAGTACTGATCTCTAGTACTTTCAATAGCGTTGTTAGGATAATATTAAAGGCACAACACCTAAGGAATATTACTTCCCACACACACAGAAACACATACACAATATTTATACAAATTAATAGTTATCAAAAAATGCGACTATACTAGGCCCAAAATAAACCACCACTAACATTACAGCTACATTGAGATTTAATTATATCACCATGCTATAAAGGAATATAAACCATTATACAAAGACCAATACTACTATCACACATTGACAGAATAGTGGTAATATACCAGTTCTACTACTACTAAGTACTTTGTGTACTATATAAGTGAACATTCATAGTCATTTCCAGTGTCTTATAGGTTTTGTCCTTATCGTAAATGTTCCATTTTTCTATCTTTTCTGTCTTGTCCAAACATCTTATATACAAATAATGAGGAAAATTAAATGGGCCAGAAATGTGGCTCAAAAATTGGTGTATATCCTGTACTCCAGATTTTATTAGCATATAATAGAAAAAGCAGCTGCTCACCTGTATAATCTTCCGCGAGCTTACGGTTCAGGGTGCCACCCTCTAGTCCATTTCAAACTGCATACAAGTAAACGATGAACCAGCTCCAGCGACTTATCCACTTGGTATAGAGTGAATGAACACATAAGCAGGTGCAGACCGGGCGTGATTAAAAAAATCATTTCCATTTCTTTATTTGCATCTTCTTAAAAGTAATAACAAACATGTAAACGAGAGACCCACCGCCTCTGACTACTGAATGGAGTCAAGACGCCAACGCGTTTCAGGTCACGTGACCCTTACTCATGGCTGTTTCTCATAGGTCAATGACTCCCTTATAAAGGACCTTTCAAACATGACGTAAATTCACAAACATTAAAATACATTTTAACTATTATAACAAATAGTAAAACCTATTTGACTCCTCTGTAAGTATCCTCATTATTATAAGTTACCTAGGCATATCCTAATAATGATATTGTATGTCCTGTTTTATGTTTAACCCCTTCGGTGTTCTGGTATCCAGGTGGAAAATCCACCACGCCTCCCTGGCTAATAGTTTTCTGTGCAAATCTCCACCTCGCTCTGCACGATGTACTTGCTCTATACCAATCACTGAGAGCGTACTTAGATCTCCTCCATGAATCTCAGAAAAATGTTTTGATACTGCTGATGTTTTAAATTGATCTTGTTTATTGACATCCGACATGTGTCTCCTAATACGTATTTTAAGAGGGCCTGTTGTACATCCAACGTATTGTACCCTGCAGCCTTCACAGCTTACCAAATAAATCACGAATTTAGTATTACAATTCACAAAGCTCTTTTATAGAAAAAGACCTGTTTTTTTGAGTACGATGTGAAGGCAGCAGTATTAATTCACATATTTACACATTTTGCAAACCCTATGGCCGCATTTGTGAAATCCTGTGATTTTTTTAACCATGTATTGGCCACGGTCTTTTGAGTATCCATTAAACTAGGCGAAACCTGTGACCCTAAGGTGGAGTTTTTTTTGGGAAATATATCTGATGTTATTTTTCAACATTTGTTTGATTGATTGTTTCATATAGTATAGGTAGATGTGTTTTAAACTATACTCACTATTTGGTCAAATTGGCGGACTATAATTAGTCGAAAATGTATGGTATCTCCTTTAAAGTATCCTGCTTATGTTTTTTAACAAATAGTTGCTTTCTCTCTATTTTGTCTACTCTAGTTATAGCTCTATTTAAAAGGTTTTGTGAAAACCCCCTTTCTTTGAGTTTATCACAAATATCCTTTTGCTGAATAAGAAAGTCTTCCTGGGATGTACTGTGTCTTTTGGCTCGAATAAGTTCTCCTATTGGCATATTTTTTACCACATGTGTAGGATGGCATGAGTTAGCCCTGAAATAGAATTTTTATGTGTAGGTTTTCTATAATGGTTTTACTCTAATCTTGCATCCTCTGTTCCTGTCAAGGTTACTCTAAAAAAATTAATTGTATCCTGTTGATGTTCAAATGTGAACTTTAAGCCCATTTGATTACTGTTAATATAGGTGACAAAATTCTCTATACTATTCTCATTCCCCAACCATATGAATACCAGGTCATCTATATATCTGGAATACCATTTGATATACTTTACAAAAGGCTGTTCCGGATTATATAGATAAATCTCCTTCCAGGCGGACATATAAATATTAGCCAGGGAGGGCGAGAATCTGGCTCCCATGGATGCTCCTGAAATTTGGTAATAGTATTGTTTATCAAACATAAAAAAATTATTCACAAGAAGATATTCTACTGCCAAAATTAAAAAACTTTGTTTTTCCTGTGTGTAATCACTGTATTTCTTTAAAAAATCCCACAGGACTGAGAGGGCCTGGCTGTGTGGGATGCTGGGATATAATGCCACAACATCCCCAAGACAACCAGGTCCCCCCAGTCGGCCAGGTACGTGACTCCAGAGTATAAACCAGTTGTTTTGTATCCCTAAGGAAGCCAGGCAATTTCATGACCAGAGGTTGTAACTGTAAATCGACCCATCGTCCCAGTTCTTCGTTCAAAGAAAACCCAAAACCTGAGACGATGGGTCGAAAGGGTGGTGGGAACATATTTTTATTTCATTTTAGGCAATGCATGGAAGATTGCATTATGGGTTTAAATTTCATTCATTTTCTCAGCAATTTGTTGCTGGAAATACTCCCATCTTTACCCTTGTTCTAATACATAATTAAGATGTTTTCTACTATTTGTTGTAGGGTCATTTTGTACTTGCTTATATTTGGTAGTGTCCGCCAACAGGAGATTAAGTTCTCGTCTATACAGATCTCTATCCAAAATAATGATGCCCCCCCTTTGTCAGCTTGTTTTACAGTCAATCTATCATTATTTTTTAATGCTCTCAATGCTATTTCTTCCTGTCTGGTTTAAATTTTTTTCCCTTTATCAGTGTTTATTGTGAAAATTTGATCATGAAAAGTAATCAAATCCCCCTCTATTCTGTCCTGAAAAATCTCCAAGTATTTAAATTTGGGAGTTTTAATGGATAAAAAATATTCATTACGGACAGAAAAAGTTCCCTTGCATTGTTATTGTTATTATCCAGATTCATTTTCTGCTGCTTAAACTAGTAACCCCAACCAATTTCTTCAAAATCCGGGATTACATTTTCATACATTGCTTCCCTTAAATTATCACAATTTATTTCATGTTTTATTTACAGTATTGGACGTAAATTTTAGTTAAAGTTTTTTATTGTGATTTGTCGCCCAACCGTTCAGTAAAATAATGTTTATATATATCAAAATCAGAATGGGGGAAAAAACCCCAACCCCTTTTTTAAATTACAGAAAGAGTATCTTAAACAAAATTTGTGCCGATAAATTTAAAGTCGATGATAAAAAATTTCTGTTTTCTCCTGGTAAGCTGTAAAGGCCCGCAGGGTCAAAAAAACTTTTGGATGTAAACGGGCCCCCTCTTAAAATATTATTAGGAGACACATGTGGGAAATTCAATAAACAAGATAAATTAAAAACATCAGCAGTATAAAAACTTTTTTTCTGAGATTCATGGAGGAGATCAAAATTTACGCTCTCAGAAAAATTGGTATAAAAATTACATTGTGCAGAGTGGAGGTGGAGATTTGCACAAAAAAACTTTTAGCCGGGGAGGCGTGGTGGATTTTCCACCGGGTTACCAAAAACACCAAAGGGGGTTAAACAAAAAAACAGGCATACAATTTTCATTTTTGGGATATCCCTGGAAAAATTATAAAATGAGGATACTTACAGAGGAGTCAAAAAAGGTTTTACTTTTTTGTTAAATATTAAAATGTATTTTTAATTGTTTGTAATTTTAAAACTTCATGTTTGAAAGGTCCTTTATAAGGGGAATTGACCTTGAGAAACAGCCATGAGAAAAGGGTCCGTGACCCAAAAAGCGTCGGGTCTTGACCCCATTCATTTGTAAGAGGCGGTGGGTTTTCCTCTTTTTAATTTTGTTTTTAAATTATTTTTAAAGGAAGATGCAAATAAAAAAAATGGAAATATTTTTAATTTCCCCGCCCCGGGCCCTGCACCTGCTTAAGTGTTTCACCCTTTAACCAAGTGGTTTTAAGTCGCTGGACCCGGGTTCTTCTTTTAACTTGTATCCAGTTTTTTTTAAAAGGGCCCTTTGTCCACACTGCACGGTTTTAAAATTGGGTTTTTGACACAGATTTTTGAAATTTGAAACTGGTGAAAATCCAACTATAAACCATCCCTATCGATCGCAATAGAAAATCTGAGCTGTAGTCTACAAAGCTCGGATTTTCTGAAGTCAGATTTGAAAACCGACAGCTTTGAAAAACATTTGGGGAAATGAAACTTTCTTCTATCAAAATTTTTTTGCAGAAAATTTCTTTTCCAATGTTAAGAATAAAAAAAACCTGTGGAAAAAAACGGGGCCCAAAAAAAATTCCCATAAAATAAAAAACCGAGTTTTAAAAATACGGGTTTTGTTTTTTGATTTAGAATCCAACCAGTATTTTGTCCTTGCCATGTGGATGCAGACGTAGATGTTTCAGTAACTTTTTGTGTCTTATTAGACAGTTTTAAAGAGTGTCTAGAAGAGGGGGCATGGCAAAAAGGAAAATTTTCCCGGAATGTATTAGCAAAAAAACAAGTGGGAGAGCAAAAGCATCCCAAAAAACCCAGCAAATGTTAAAAAAATAAAAACCCAAAAAGCAGGCCCTCCGGTGATAAATTTGGCACAGCTACTGCCTGTCTCAGCTATTTTTACACAACATTTTAAGAAAATAATTAAAAACATTTTGAAAAAAATTTCCCCCGTGTTTTTTATTGTCCGGGGTTTTTTCCCCTTGTCTTTAAAAGTGCCAAACTGCAATTTTGTGCCCTTTTTGAAAATGTTAACATCAAAGCTACACTACTGCATAGGTGTGATCTAATATCCTCTATGTGCCAACAGTGTGAATTAAAACCAGCCATTTTATTGTATAATTTGCCCCTCAAAGCATAGAAGTCACAGAAACGAAAAACCACCTATCTAAAATATAACTTTTATTAAATATCACTAAAAATTAAAAATACTAAACACCAATACCTAAAAAAAAACCAAAAAATCCTTTTGGGGTGGGAAAAATAGGGGTAAGGACAAAGAACAAGATTGAACAAATTTCCCCGTTTAACCCTTAAACAAAAGTGGGAGATACGCCCCGATAAGGGCGGTCCTACCCCTCGTGGACTAACCCTATTACACCCTAAATGTACAATCAAAAGTATCCTACGAGGACACAAAAAAAGGAATAACACCTACATGGATGCAAAATACAAATAAACTTAAAACCTCATTGATACACCAATATCAGAAGTTACATACATCTGACATAATTTACCAAAGGTTAGATATCCCTGGTACATAAAGCGGCATGCACTTTTAAAGAAATATATAAGATAATTGTGCATAAATCAGTATGATGAAAACCATAAAAGTTGCATACTGCCCTTGTCCATGACCCGACGCGTTTCCCCCTACAATTAAGGGTTCATCAGGGGTTCTGGTCAATGGGTAGTAATCAAAGAAATGGTGTTCAGCGATGCCATTCAGGATACCTCATTGGTTGATTCCCTCAAAGCATAACCTACTTCCTAATAGCCAGAGATGGGACCTAATAATTGCAATCACAATTAACCACTTTTATTTGCAAATACCCCCCTAATCGGGCTAGACTGTTCCTTCTCTCGCACACACAGTCTTTTAGAAACAGACAAAAAAAAGATGTTAGCAACACAGTGTATGATTAAATGCAGTCCCCTACCTACCAGTACTCCTGTGTGCTTACCTCTCATGCTCCTGGCTACTGCAGACTCAGTCTTGACATGCTGATGAGATGGCCCAGAAATGTCAAATTACCTGGATGGCCATTAAACAAAGCCTCTCTGCTTATTGGCTGCCTTAATCGTGATGTTTTTGGCCACTGCCATGATGTACAGGTTGCCAAGCTGTGTATCTTGTATTCAATAACAGATTGCTCTACAGAGACTGACAGTGCAGCAGCAAAAAATCTACACGCACGGCTGGGAAGTGCATGACTTGAGGTGGTGCTGTGGCGGACCTGGCAACCTCACCCATGGGCCCTTGAACTACTAGCATGGTCTGCCTCCATTGGATTACACCACTGACCCTTTAGTTACAAGGACCCTCAGTAATTGCACAGTTTTACCCTTTAACACCAGTCTAAACAAGCACTCTTACTAGCAAAGTACTGTTGAAAATACTGTGCAGATATCAGGATCATTAACCCTGTGCCCAAATTCCTTTGCTACTCACAAAATGGGAGGTCTTAGATTTGATGCAACCCCTAAAGATAACAGTTTAGCCTAAATTATTATTATGGTCATGTATTCCAAGTGACTGCAAGATTTGATTCACTGATCTGTAGATATTGCAAATTAATCAGCCAAAATAACCCATAAGGTTTTGTTGTGTTAGGATAAGAGAAAGTAAGAGTTTCCAGTTATAGGATTATAATTTTATCCTATAGCAAATCACAAAAATAAGACAAAAGAGAAATAACTGTGTTGCTTTTTGTCAAAAATTTAATAATTTCTGGTGGATTTAACATTCTGGTGGATGTATAAAATGGAAATATTGTACTTCCCAGTATTTCAGTTGATAGTTTTCTAGCTCCTGTTATCTCTTAACCACCAATCATCTTATTGGTTCTCCATGTGCTCTGAGTTTAAGACATTAGGACTTATCTATTACATTGCAGTGCTGTTTTTATGAGCAGGTAAGAGTTTTAGCCACCAGGGTCAATGATCCCAGTGCTTTTGTATTCTTTTCTTTGACAGGTTCATGCTTTGTTTTGTCATAGTGCTGCCCTCTCAAATAAAATGAACCCTTAATGTATATACTGAGAGATTAAATTTGACTAATGTCGAGAACATAAGTACTGGATCAGGTTTTATATGAACCATAAAACTCAGGCAGATACCACTTGAAATAAACAGTAAAAGCAGTAATCCCAAAAGTCTTGTCTGTTGCAAAGATGGCTCTTAGTAGTTCAGACACAATTCAAGGGCTTCCACAGGTCAAAAAATATGATATTGGTAAACATATTGCAACAATTTGCAGGAAGAGACAAAGATTTTTTTTTCTTTAGCAGAAAAGAAGACTGTGCCTAAAGATATGTCATTTTTATCTATCTGCTACAGAGAGGAAGTCTGGGTCAGTGTGAGCTTGTTGCAGTAATGAAACATACTGTATAATACAAACCTTAAGAATCTCCTCCCTGGCCAAATAAACCAAACAGTAAAATACTGCTCTGCATTGGTAAGTAAAGTGATCTATTTTCTTTGTTGTTCGACCAAATATCAATTTCTAAGTAGTCTCTGCAAGGGAAAGGTAATGCGTTTCTCTTCAGATAAGTTATCCTGCTACACAGCAACTTGTACATGGGCAATCACGTGTAACCATTATACATAAGGTAGTCCATCTATTTAATATGATTGCTTAAAGAGAGATCTATTAAATTATATCAAAACATGACATTAATGAAGGTGTATTGTGTCAATATGAAATAGCCCTTTTGGCAGGTAACATACTTTTATATACACAATGCCCATCTTGTACAGTCTTCCGTTAGGTTTCTCAATCATGCGTATCCAGCCTGAAGCATGAAAATAGTAAAAGATGTGTGCGTATAGTACATCAAATCTGCACATCTATTTTGCTTTTATTACAAGATATGTTGCTGTAGATTTCAATTAGAGAGTGTATCAAAGCCTCAAATAGTAGCAGGCAAGTATACACAAAAAGGATGCATTTGCTGACTTTTTTATTATGTCGCCTACGTGTGAGTCAACTGTATTCGTTACTACAGTTAGAGATGGGCGAATCGACTCTAACGAAGTGGAATTCGTTTAGAATTTCAGGAAAACTTCGGTTCTGAAGAAGTTAATTTTGGGGGTACTTGGGGTGAACGAAGTGGGGCTTTTGATTGATAAAAGGCTGCAAGCACATGGCGTTACATGGGGCAAAGAACTCTGGGAGGAAGAAGGGCATAGCCGCATGACATGTGCAGAGATGAAGCAATCAGAGACCAGCGGGATTCTGTGACGTCACCGCACATAAAATTCCGGGCGCGACGCTGGGAGCTCATACCGCTCTCACTGTACTGTTTAGGGAAGGTGCTGCCGCGGCTGCTTTGTTGGCTGATACTAAAAAATTTTTTGGGGGGGTGTCTCAGCTTGTCTCAGAGACTGCTTCTCTTAACATTTTATTTTTGATTTTTTTGGGTATTGGATCTGAAGTCCAGTGTGTGTCCAGTGCAGCTGCATAACATTTTAAAGCTATCTGCTCACAGCAAAATTGAATATCCAAGGGTTGATCTAAGCCTTTCCTGTTGTATTCATTTAAAAAACAGCGTTTTTACAATACAAATACCACTTCCATTTTTGGCTCCCAATTCTTTTGCACAATTTACATCCAGGGGTTAATTGAGCATTGTTCTGCTGCTGTGGTGACTAAAAGAAAACATTTATTTCACCGCCAAAAAATACATTTTTCCTGTAGCATAATTCACAAGCGAAGGTTAATTACAAGTTTTCCTTTTGTTGTGTAGCGTAGAAAACAGCCATTGTAAAAACGCTACAAAGCTCGTAGTTTTTGGTTGCTCAATTCTTTTGCGCAATTTACATCCAGGGGTTAAGCAAAGGTTAATTACAAGTTTTCCTTTTGTTGTGTAGCGTAGAAAACAAGCCATTGTAACACGCTACAAAGCTCGTCGTTTTTGGCTGCTCAAATTCTTTTGTGCAAATTACATCCAAAACGTTGTTCTGCTGCTGTGGTGACTAAAAAAAAGTTTATTTCACCGCCAAAAAAAAAATTTTTTTCCCGTAGCATAATTCACAAGCCAAAGGGTTTAATTTACAAGTTTTCCTCTTGTTTGTAGTGTAAAAAACACGCCATTGTAACCCCGCTATAAGCTCGTAGTTTTGGTTGCTCTACACCTGGAGTTCTACACCTGGGTTCCTCGGTGAACAAGTTTCCCCCAGGGGAGGAACCTGCTCCGGTCATGCAGCAAGAAATCGATGTGTGGCTTTCTCCGCGCCAACTGCAAATCGGAACCAGGTGACGGACAATGGGAGGAACATGGTTTTCCGCGCTGCATCGAGGAAGATGGTCCCCTGCGCCCTGCATGGGCACGTGTTTAATCTGGTTGTGAAAAGGTTCCTGAAGTCTTCCACTGATCTTCAGAAGATTCTGAAAATAGCCAGGAAACCTGTGCAAAGCACTTCATCCATTCCTACAAAGCCAGAACACCCTCCTCAAGTTGCAGCGGCAGAACGGCCTCCCCCAACACACTCTGATATGCGATGTTTCCACCCGTTGGAATTCCAGCCTGCACATGTTGGAAACCCACTGTATGAACAGAGAAAGGCCATTAACGATTTTTTCATGATCCAGGAGGACAGGAGTACTCCCCTGTGTAACTTTGATGACATCCAGTGGCAGCTCATGCGTGACACCTGCCATTTGTTAAGGCCATTCGAGGAGGCCAGGTTATTTGTCAGTCGCCAGGACTACAGAATGAATAACGTCATTCCACTGCTTCATGTCCTGGAACAGATGCTGAAAAATCTGTCTGGCAGGGGACTGGAGATGTGGCGACTACATCTCTCGGCCACATGAGTCCGGTGGCGACTGAAATGGAGGAGGAGGAGGAGGAGGAAATTGGAGCAGAATAATAGTCTTGTGAAATGAGTGGATTTTCTACCCAGGTGACAAGAGATGAGGAGCAGGAGCAGCTGGAGGAGGTAGATGTAGATGAGGAAGATGAGGCAGATGACCCGCAAGCACCGTGGCAGTATACAGTGGAGATAGAGGCAGGGAGCCCCTCGTAGTCACTTCTGCAGATGGCCCGCAGCATGCTGATTTGCCTGGCTAGTGACAGCTGAATAGTCAGCATTCGGCAGAGGGATGACTTCTGGCTCTCCACCCTATTGGACCCTCGCTACCGGTCCAAAATGGGAGCCTTTTTCCCAGCTATTGAGAGGGAGGACAAACTCAAATACTATAGGGAAATCCTCCATAGTCAGTTGGCCGCTGCCTATGTGCGGCATCGTCCCTCCTCTGACAGGTCTGACCGGGGGGTTCCTCAGCGCTCATGTACTACTGCCGTGGCTGCTGGGGGAAGGTGGGGGGGTAGGAGCAGTACCAGCTCCATCAGCAGCAACCTAAGTCTGGAGTCACTGATGAGCAGCTTCCTTCACCCGCCTAGTGAGGAGGGCAGTCGCCAGCAGCAGCAGCAGCAGCAGGACCTGGAGCAGACCCTGAACCAACAGGTGGTGGCCTACTTGGACAGCACTCTGCCACCCCAGTTAGAAGATCCGCTGGACTACTGGGCAGCCAAACTGGATGTGTGGCCGCAACTTGCCGAGTTTGCAGTGGAGAAGCTGTCCTGCCCGGCCAGTAGTGTGGCATCAGAGCGGGTGTTCAGTGCGGCGGGGGCCATCGTTACCCCAAGGAGAACCCACTTGTCCACGGGAAATGTGGAACGACTGACCTTTGTCAAGATGAATCAGGCGTGGATCGGCCAGGATTTCCACACACCAATGCCTTAGGCGTCAGACTACATCAGCCATGACGCCTCACCAAAACTGTGAGAAATGAGTCTGGGTTCAAACTACCTGCCTCAGCCACTATTCTGATGCCGCCACCCGCCTGATGCCACACATCTGCTGACAGTTTCTCCATCTGCCACCAACCATCTTTACCAGGGACTGGTATTGCCACCCACCTCCACACTCTGTCATTGTGCCACTTTATGACCTCATGCTGCTGCTGCTGTTGCTGGTGCCGTGACATCCACACTGTGTCATTGTGCCACTCTCTGACCTCATGCTGTTGCTCCTGCCGCCGTCACCTCCACTCTCTGTCATTGTGCCACTCTTTGGCCTACTCCAGTTTTTGCCACCTCCAAAATGTCAATGTGCCACTCTCTGACCTCATGCTGCTTTCACCGTCACCTCCACTCTCTGTCATTGTGCCACTCTGTGGCCTACTACTGTTTTGCCACCTCCAGAATGTTATTGTGCCACTGTCTGACCTCATGCTGCTGCTGCTGCCGTGACCTCCACACTGTGTCATTGTGCCACTCTGTGGCCTAATACTGTTTTTGCCACATCCAGAATGTCATTGTGCCACTGTCTGACCTCATGCTGCTGCTGCCGTAACCTCCACACTGTGTCATTGTGCCACTCTGTGGCCTACTCCTGTTTTTGCCACCTCCAGAATGTCATTGTGCCACTGTCTGACCTCATGCTGCTGCCGCCGTCACCTCCACTCTCTGTCATTGTGCCACTCTGTGTCCTACTCCTGTTTTTGCCACCTCCAGAATGTCATTGTGCCACTGTCTGACCTCATGCTGCTGCCGCCGTCACCTCCACTCTCTGTCATTGTGCCACTCTGTGGCCTACTACTGTTTTGCCACCTCCAGAATGTCATTGTGCCACTGTCTGACCTCATGCTGCTGCTGCTGTGACCTACACACTGTGTCATTGTGCCACTGTCTGACCTCATGCTGCTGCTGTGGCTGCTGCCGTGACCTACACACTCTGTCATTGTGCCACTGTCTGACCTCATGCTGCTGCTGTGGCTGCTGCTGTGACCTACACACTGTGTCATTGTGCCACTCTGTGGCCTACTCCTGTTTTTGCCACCTCCAGAATGTCATTGTGCCACTGTCTGACCTCATGCTGCTGCCGTGACCTACACACTGTGTCATTGTGCCACTGTCTGACCTCATGCTGCTGCTGTGGCTGCTGCCGTGACCTACACACTGTCATTGTGCCACTGTCTGACCTCATGCTGCTGCTGTGGCTGCTGTCATGACCTACACACTGTGTCATTGTGCCACTCTGTGGCCTACTCCTGTTTTTGCCACCTCCAGAATGTCATTGTGCCACTGTCTGACCTCATGCTGCTGCTGCGGTCCCTCCACACTCTGTCATTGTGCCACTCTGTGGCCTACTCCTGTTTTTGCCACCTCCAGAATGTCATTGTGCCACTCTCTGACCTCATGCTGCTGTGGCTGCCGCCGTCACCTCCACACTCTGTCACTAATGTTGCCACCTGAGCCCTCAGCTTTTTTTTTTCCAGCTGTCGCTGCCATGACTTTATCAGGCTACATTCCCCCTTCAGTTTTTTGGTCAGTTTTGCCCTCTTAAGTGCCCAGGGAATTTTATAGTGAAGCGATTCTAAGAGCGGCGGCAGTCATGTGCGTGTCATACTAAAACACAACATTCTATGAAGACCAAACCAAGCTCCCTCTGCATATTTAAGCATGGTACAACGTTCTACAGCACACTGCAGGCTCTGTGCAGCCTGGAAATAGCTGTTTTTTAACATGATTCGTCCCAAAGTAATTCGGACCGAAGTTATTTTTGTCGGGAAATTCGGCGAAGTGACCGAACCGAATTTTTGAGAAATTCGCCCATCTCTAAATACAGTATAACTAAAAGAATAATAATTAGGACGGTGTCTTACAATAAAAAAGCTGTAATGTTTAATCTTGTGCAAAGAAATAAACCAGGTTATGCAATCTTGAATCACTAAGAAATAAAAGCCATTCAAGCAGCAGTAACTATTATATGGAGACAAGGTGGACATGAGAATGACTGCTTAATAGTCTTGTGCTGCAAAGGCAAACTGGCTTCAGGAGCATTTTTTTAAATGCATTTCCAGGAGGAATAACAGAGGAAGACAAATGATAGATTACTAGGAAAAGATTCTCCAGAATAGTTGTTTCATGAAGCATGTAAATATTATATTAAACAGATATGTGAGGTCCTCTTCATAAAATCATAAGTCATGAAATATTGGGCATGCGTAACTTAACTTCCTTCACCGTTCTTCATCCTTAATTTACCAATGTAGTTTTCTGAATTAATTCATGAAAGTGAAAGGGAGGTTTCCAAACACCAGATACTGAAGTACA
Source organism: Phyllomedusa bahiana (assembly GCA_025379985.1). NCBI lineage: Eukaryota > Metazoa > Chordata > Amphibia > Anura > Hylidae > Phyllomedusa > Phyllomedusa bahiana. The sequence continues at coordinate 23,444 of JAODAL010033269.1, read as the reverse complement.
ATCAAAAGTTCTTAAAGTAGAACAATGTTAATTGTCTTACTTATTGTATTCATTGTTGCTTAGACATATTAAAGATAGGGCAATCACACGACTATCTATTGCAATAAGGGATTTAATTCTTATTTCCCTAGACCCTAAACATGTGATAGAAAAGTTTATAGTATATTTTTGATACCAGAGTACCTTGAGGACACACTGTAAACTTCCTAGAACTGTATCATATCTGGTTACATTTGAATCTATATATCTAGATATACAGTTGAAACCAGAAGTTTACATACACTATAAAAAAAGACACATATGCATATTTTTCTCACTATCTGACATGAAATCAGAAAAAAACCTTACCCGTTTAGGTCATTAGGATTATCAAAATTACTTATATTTGCCAAACGCCAGAATAATGAATGAGAAATAATTTTTTAAGGCATTTTATTACTTTCTGCAAAGTCAAAAGTTTACATACATTTCATTAGTATTTGGTAGCATTCCCCTTAAAGTGTATGACTTCGGTCAAACATTTTGGATATCCTTCCACAAGCTTCTCACAATAGTTGGTAGGAGATTTGGCCTATGCCACCAGACAGAACTGGTGTAACTGAGCCATGTTTATAGGTCAACTTGCTCGCACCTGCCTTTTCAGCCTTGCCCATACATTTTCAATAGGATTGAGATCAGGGCTTTGTGATGGTCACTCCAAAACATTGACTTGGTTATCCTTAAGCCACTTTGTAACCAGTTTGGCAGTATGCTTTGGGTCATTGTCCATTTGGAAGACCCATTTCCACCCAAGCTTTAACTTCCTGGCTGATGTCTTGAGATGTTGCTCCAGTATGCCGCATAATATTCTTTCCTCATGATGCGATGTATTTTGTGAAGGGCACCAGTCCCTCGTGCAGCACAGCAACCCTACAACATGATGCTGTCAACCCTGTGTTTCTCACAGTTGGGATGGTGTTCTTGGCTTCCAAGCTTCTCCTTTTTTCCTCCAAATGTAATGATGGAACCCATCTCCTTCATGAGCGGTATGATGGCTGGACATTCCAATCTTGTTTGTACTTGTGTAAAATTGTTTGTATAGATGAACGAGGCACCTTCATGTATCTGGAAATTGCACCCAAGGCTGATCCAGACTTGTGCAAGTCCATAATTCTCTTCCTGATATCGTGGCTGATTTCCTTAGACTTTCCCATGAAGCAGTGTGTTTCTAGTGTGCTGTAAAATACATCCACAAGATGTTGCCAATAATCAGAGGCTTTCTAAGACATGATGTCATTACATGGGCTCTCTCAAATTGTTTATGGATTGTTAATGCATAGTAATCCTAGTGTTTGTAAATTTTTTACTTTGCAGAAAGTTATAAAAATACCTTTAAAAATTATCTCTCTCTTATTATTCTGGCATTAGGCAAATATAAATAAGTTTGGTAATCCTAATTGACCTAAAATGGGTAAGGTTTATTCTGATTTCATGTCAGATAGTGAGAAAAAAAATGCATGTGTCTTTTTAAGTAGTGCATGTAAACTTCTGGTTTCAAATGTAAGTCTAATTAGGACAATATTGTTGAGCATTGACATTTGCAATCTAGTTTCTGTGAATCCTTAAATAATATTTAAACTTGGACATTTATGTCCAATAGATTTGGGTCCCACTGTAACTAGATGCATGATAGAGAACAGCTTTGCGCCCAACACATAAACTATTTATTCATCTATCTATACAGTCATTTCCGATTCTTGGCTCCTCTATAAGACAGTTCTCGTCATGCTTCTGTCACGTCAAGGGAGGTGCAGTGAGCCCTAACTGGAACCCAGCCCACTGTCCCTGCCTACTTGACGTGCTGCCCTAGGCGGCAGACGGCAACTGGGCGACAGTCCCTGCGCTGCTAAAGTGCTGGGGCCGTCAGAAGGAAGAATAGTCAGACAGTCCGGGTCAATATCAAATAGGAAGACCAAAGCCACAAATTCAATCAGAGGAATAAACGTAAACAAGCCGAGGTCAAAAGCCAAACGGAGCGAAGCACAAAATCAGGAGACAAGCCGGGGTTAGGAGAACAAGCAGAGGTCAGGTACACAGATAAGCAAAACACAATAAATCGAACAAGTAACACGAGGTAGCCAGGAATATCACAGGCGCAGCACTCAGCCTTCAGGGAGTTTAAATGGGATTCCTGGATACCGCCCCTGCAGCTGATTGGAGCGGCCTCTGGGTCCTCCCATTGGCTGGTGCAACTCGCCCCCTGTCAGGAGTGGCTGGTCCCCTGTCACTCACAGAGTTGTCAGCAGCATGTGTATCAGGGTGGGATTGTGCATCAGCTGCTGCAGCCTGTTGATCCCTGCAGCCTGAGCACAGGCCAGCCCTGACAGTACCCCCCCTTTTAGGAGGGGCCACCGGACCCTTCCCTGGTCTGGGTTTGTCTGGGTGAGACTCATGGAATTCCCTCACCAGGCGATCAGCATGGATAGGTTTCGCCGGAACCCATGATCTCTCCTCAGGACCATACCCCTTCCAATGGACCAGGTACTGCAGTGACCTTTGGGCCTTACGCGAATCTAAACTACGGACGACTTCATTTTCTAACTCCCCCTCTATGCAAACTGGAGAAGGAGGCCTAGAGGGCGGAGTCACAGGCTGAATATACCTCTTACGACTGGACACGTTATGTATACAGAGAGAAGAGGGTAATTTCAGCTGATAAACCACCGGATTAGCCATCTCCTGAACAACATATGGACGTTCAGATACAGGTGGAGGGCATAGTTCACCAGGAGGACGAGTTCTGGGAACCTTAGCCCACGCGCAAACTTCACAAGATGCCGCATAGGCCTCAACGCTGGCACAGCTGCTTCCAGATAGAGCATCAGCCTGCACATCAGTATTGCCCAGCATGGTAAGGAGACATCTGTCAACACACCGCTGTCCCCACCTGACTAATTTCCCTGAATTCCAGTCAAACACTGGATTTTGTTTCTGAAGCCAGGGCGGCCCCAAAACCATATCAGCGGGCAGCCCCTCCATGACGAATAGAATATACTTTTCAGTATGTATGGATCCGACTACCATCTCCAGCTCAGGGGTACAATATTGAATTGCGCCCCGAGCTAGTGGGGTGCAGTCAATAGCCACTACCCGCAGCGAGTCAGATAGCAGTCTACAAGGTAGGCCCAGACGTTTGGCGAAAGATGCATCAACAAAATTAGAAGCTGATCCAGAATCCACAAACGCACTCCCAGAACCGGACAGTGACAAGTATGAAATCTTAACTGGTAGCAGCAACTTATTAGATACAATAGGAAATACCTGCTCGCCTAGGTGATCCTCCTGCTGACCACCTAGGCGTTGGAGTTTTTCCGACCTGGTCTTCTGTTTGAAGCATTCCCGAATTCTGTGTCCATCTTCTCCACAGTAGAAGCACCATCCCTGGATGCGACGAGTAGTCCTACGGTCACTAGCCGCAATGACAGAAAAAGCCCCCACTTGCATGGGCTCCTCAGGGTTTAAGTCGGAAACAACGGGTTTAGGGGTGACCATGGTGTGGACCACCGGAGGGGGAACCTTTTCCTGCCGTCTCTCCCGAAAACGTCGGTCCAGATGAACGGCCAGTGCCATGGCCTCATCTAAAGTACCAGGGATAGGGTAAGCCACCAATAAATCCTTCACATGGTCAGCTAACCCTAATCTAAACTGGCATCTGAGAGCTGCGTCGTTCCACCCAGACGGAACGCACCAGCGACGAAATTCGGAGCAAACCTCCTCCACAGTATTCTCACCCTGCCTCAAGGTGGTCAGCTGAGCCTCGGCCACAGCTTTCCTATCTGGGTCATTAAAGAGTACCCCTAAAGCGGCAAAGAACCTGTCCACAGAAGACAGTTCAGGTGAGTCATGCGGTAACGAAAATGCCCACTCCTGGGGGGGACCCTGCAGTAAGGACATAACAATTCCCACCCCTTGTTCCTCATTCCCAGAGGTAAGTGGGCGGAGCCTAAATACAGGCGACAACCCTCTCTAAATGCCACAAAGGCCTTCCTGTTACCTGCGAACCTGTCAGGCAACTGGATAGGGGGTTCCACAGGAGGGGAAGGTAATGCAGGGACCCTCTGACTTGGGGTAGCCTCCTGTTGTTCTACCCTCAGCGCCAGATCCTGGACTAGCTGGGTAAGCCCCTGCATCTGCTCTACCAGAGCTGTCATGGGGTCCATAGTGATGGTAGAGCAGTAACGGTTTCGGCCTGTGATAATGTCACGTCAAGGGAGGTGCAGTGAGCCCTAACTGGAACCCAGCCCACTGTCCCTGCCTACTTGACGTGCTGCCCTAGGCGGCAGACGGCAACTGGGCAACAGTCCCTGCGCTGCTAAAGTGCTGGGGCCATCAGAAGCAAGAATAGTCAGACAGTCCGGGTCAATATCAAATAGGAACGCCAAAGCCACAAATCAGAACCAGAGGAATAAACGTAAACAAGCCGAGGTCAAAAGCCAAACGGAAGCGAAGCACAAAATCAGGAGACAAGCCGGGGTCAGGAGAACAAGCCGAGGTCAGGTACACAGATAAGCAAAACACAATAAACCGAACAAGTAACACGAGGTAGCCAGGAATATCACAGGCGCAGCACTCAGCCTTCAGGGAGTTTAAATGGGATTCCTGGATACCGCCCCTGCAGCTGATTGGAGCGGCCTCCGGGTCCTCCCATTGGCTAGTGCAACTCGCCCCTGTCAGGAGTGGCTGGGCCCCTGTCACTCACAGAGTTGTCAGCAGCATGTATATCAGGGTGGGATCGTGCATCAGCTGCTGCAGCCTGTTGATCCCTGCAGCCTGAACACAGGCCAGCCCTGACAGCTTCCTAGCTTTTCACAAATCGCTTGATGTTTATTCCCATGTCATTCTGGAAGATATTCAACCAATAGTCTTCCCTGTTTCTTTTTACCATTATCCATCCTGAGTAGCATCTGCTTTTATAGTGAATTTGCACTCATCACTTGACCACAATAGATCAGTTTCTGTCTGGGTATCTTTTCCTAAAGGACAATTCCAGGTTTATATGATGCAGAGCATCGTTGTTGGTGACATTGTCTATGGGATTCTTAGAAGTGTTCTCCAGTACAGCACTCCCAAATCTCTTAGATTGGTAAGGCAGGTGTTGATGCCGGGTACTAGGCCAGAGTGGTGTGAGAGGTCCATACTAGGGTCAGTTCTGTAGTTAGGGGCTGTAGTCAATGGGGAGAAGATAGGGTGTTGGTCCTCTCCCAGGATGCTTCTTTTAGATGATGGGATTAGGGTTCCCCTGATGTTGTATTGGCAGTACAGTGCATAAAAATCAGGATGAAAGCAGCCGGTTCTTTACTCTTCTACCACAAGTTACCACAGACTCCAGAATGCAGCTTTTTCAATACAAATCTGGTTTAAACTAGCTTTCACTAACCCAAGATGTCAGGGTTCTGTAGATAGATCCTTTATCTTCTCTTTTGTCTGCTTTTACTTGGTCTGGGCTCCCAGTCATCACTATTCCCACTAATGTCTACAAGAGGGGTCAATGTTGCTGATGGCTGTAGCTACTATGGGTTTAACCCTAGTAGTCATAGTCCTTTATTACTCTCCTTCTGCTTAGGGAAGCAGATGGATAACTTGGGTAGCTAGCCTTGGACCTAAAATCCTCTCCCAACTCTGCTGAGGGTTATAGTTGTGTTTAAGACACAGTGTAAGACATAAGCTGCAGTATTCTACCCCCTCATACTGCTCTCCGTGGAGAAGAATCCTCTAGAACCTGGGACCGGAGATCTTATTACTTAGTTTAGTGGAAAAGCCTGATGTTGTTGACTGAACATCTAAACCCCGTCCTCTCCCTTTAAAGTGTGAATTAACCCCTATCCCTGCCAGCAGGAATTTAACAAACCATACACATGGAGTATATACAGGTTTTACACATACCAATATCAGCAGTATACATACTAGCATGAAATCAAAGTAACTGGTTCAACTCTGGGACACTGCACTGGCACCACAATTTAAAAGCATTGATTTTTCTAAAGCTTTTGTTAGTGTCCATGTCTCACAGCCATGTAGAGATTGGAAACAAAATGGCAGTAATCAGTCTTTGTTTTTTGGTGACTAAGAAATTCTTGCACTTCCATATTTAGTCCATATTTAGTCCACTGACTGCACGCCCCAGTGCTATTTGATGCTTGATCTCTGCTGTCGAACCACCACTATGATGAATAAAGAAACCAAGAAAAAAAAAGCAGTTAGCCACTTCTATGCCTTTATTGTGGACTTGTACATGGACTTTTCTTTGGTGGTAGCCATGATCTTGTCCTCCTGCTCTTCTTATTTGAATAAAGTATATACATTTGGTAAATAGGGCAGACATAGTCCAATTCAGACTTCCTTTGTTTTATACATTTCTACGCCTATTCATATCCGTGAGGATACATTTTTCAGGATATATCGACAGACACTATGAACAGAGACCACAAATGTGATGTTAATGGGGCAAAATGAGAGACCACTGTGAGATAATTATATAATAATAGTTAAAAGGGATGTGTTATCAGAAAATTACCTCTGTGCAGTGTTGGACTGTGTTGCCTGGGGTCCACCAGTGAAGCTCATTCTTGGTAGCCCACCAGTGGAGTTAATTTTTCCAGCCCACCAATGCCCACCCTACATCTACTGTACATGAATGCACATACTGTACATGACTTTTCCACTCTGTCTCTTGCTTTCAGCCTCTTTCTTTCTCCTGCCATTTTTCCTGAAAAGCAGCCCAGGGGCTGCTTCAGGCCTGCCTCTGCACAGGTCACAGAACATGACTAGAACAATCTCCTATAGAAATCAATAGTTCGTGTGATTGTTTTAAACCTTATCTCTGAATACAGTTTACAGCCGCTTGGGTACTATGGATGCCCCAGTAATCAGATACAGCAAAAATAATAAAATAAACTATAGAATCAGAAATAAAAGTATTAGAATAAAAAATTATTTTAAGTAATACAAAAATGTAGGCAATACACTCTCTATAATTTTCCCCTTGTTCCCCATGTTACTCATGCATCAATGTTTGCATGCTACAATATGGCCAGCAATAACATGTAGCCCTGCATATGAGATATAAAAGACACTTTCACTGAAATACATTAGAAATTCCACTAGAAGTTATAAATGTTTCCAGCATCATGATCTTATAACTACATGTACGTTGTGTATCCAGCCTTTCATTTGAGTTGTAAACAAAGTCTTTGAATATGTGGTGATCCTCTCTCGTCCATCTCCTCATAGGAAGCAATCAGGAAAGCAAGTGACACTGTGAACTGTTACTATGTTCATACATCCTTACCCTTAGCATGGCTAATGAGCCACATAGCAGAGCTCCAATCAGTGGAGTTGAGCATTTATCCTGCACCCACTATCATAGCTACCCTTCAATGCCACTATCTAAGGTGACACTGTTTACAAACAGCGGCACATGAAGAATAGCCAGACATCAATGTGACGAAGGACAACATCTGTAACATAATTAGCAGACAAACCTTGCTACTAAACATATATGGATATCATTATTAACTCTATTGTCATCCCATACTGTTGCCTGCTATCCAGCAACAAAAAGTGTCAAACCTATTACGTTGTAACGCTAAAAAATAATGGTTTAACAAATGATGCATGATGCAATATTTTACAGTACTTGATTTGAATGGAAACATTTCTCTCTGCTTTAGGTGGTCCATGCACTTGTGTTAATTAATATAATTAAAGCACATCATGCATTAATAGTTTAATTGAAGGTTTTACTTATCCATGGGGAATATTCATTTATTTTCTCTAATGAAACCAGCATGAGAATGAGACAGTTTTTTTGCCAAGAGTTACTACAAAAAAAAAAATGTCCACAAAAAGTGGCCTTGGAAAAATAACAGATAATTCAGTAAAAAACAAACAAAAATATCTGTCGAGTCTATATTCAAATAAAACTGATGCAACAATGACAAATTCTGTTTTCAAGACCTTCCTTTCAGAAAGCCTTATTTTTTAACTCTTTCTGTGACCATTTCTTATACAAAGTAAACCCATCTTTAGGACTCTGGGATGCAGACTGTGAAGAATCTCTTAAAGGAGTTGTCTCATTACGAGCTTTCAGCCTGTCAGTGTCCCTGGTAAGTTGAACTGAGGGCGCTGCTTCTTGGTCTGTCTCTTCTGCACCCTCTCACCCCCTCCCATCACAGCACAAGGCAGCTACGTAACTTCTATACAGGGGGGGGGGTGAGGGGGTTTGCTCTCAGAGTTCACCCGTGTGTGCCTGCCTATGTCTGTTGCAGAGAGGGTGATCTATGAGTGTAGAAGAGTCTTGTGAAGCTGCTGTGTATGCTAATAGAGCAGAGGGGATGCATGTGTTCCTATATCCCCTGCTTAGCTTACAAGTCTCCACATCTCCAGCAACAACAAGGGAAGTGTTACTATACTCAGGATGTCTCACTAATACAGGAGAACATAAAGTATTCACATGCCCCCTGATCTGTACAGTATTAGTATAGTCACAGTTCCAAAGACATATCATGATTATAGTAACAGACAGGGTCACTGCTGTCACATCTATCTGTGTAGAGAGCAGGAGGAAGCAGGGACACACAGGGTTAATCCAGGCTGCATGGACACAGACGCCAGAGTCCTCCTCCCCCTCCAGAAGCTCTCTGCTCCTACCTGTCTTCAAAGGTGATGAGTCATTCAGACCTGACAGCCAGTAAGATAAGGATCAACAGGTCCACTACTATAGAGATTTGAGGAGCTGATGTAGTAATACTAACAGGGCTAGCTCAAAATCAGTAGGACATTTGTAATGAACATATATTGCAAAGCTGCTTGTTTTTTAAAGATCTTTAAATTAAAACCCAATCATTGTAGCGAGACAACCCCTTTAAGGGCAAAATGACTAATACCTATATTTCATAGGCCAGTCTAAATTATACAGGTGCCAGAGAAAAATTCAACATGTTTATTAAGAGCCATCTGCTTCTAAATAAATAAGTTGCATTTGCAGCTGTCAATGTGCCATAAATGGAAATGTATGCCAGATTTCTGCTAACATTTTTGGCAGCATTTGGTGTAAATTATAGTAAATCTGTCAGACTGTGGGAGACTCCACCTCTTTCACTAAGCCCCACACACTTCTCCAGACATTTCTTAATAGTGACAAGTGGGGTTAAAAAAAGGTTAAAAGCTTCTAATTTTTTTCCTGCAAATGTGACTATGCAACTTTTATACCCCAAAGATTGCTCAAGTCTTGTTAAATTCCCCGCTTCATCTTTTTTGCCCCTTAGAGGGGGTTTACCATGAGTACATTTCAGCACTGCAGGTCAGCTTGCTGTGAGCTATGAGCAGACCATCTCAGACAATGGGGAGGCCAACGATTGTGGCCATTCTCCCTATTCATTTGTATGAGAGTCTCAAATATAGCCACGCACACTTTCTTAGCTATAAATGAAACTCCCATAGAAATAAATGGGGAGGACAGCACAAGACTGCTATAAATAGAAACAGAATGAGGGTTTCAGAATACAGGATTTACACAAAAATTCACTGCAAAACTCAACTGGAACTGCAGCAGAACCTTTACTGAGATCGTAGCCAAATAACAAAAGGTTCTGCAAGCACGGAAGAATTCAATTATCCGAGGGCTGAATTTATTTAGGGTCTGGTCTGTCTTCTGTACTAGTTTTGGAGTCTAATTTGAAAGGATTGCCACTTAATATGTAACTATAATTTTGAGAGCATAGAAGTATAAGTGACTTTTTTCCCTGCTGCTCCAATATTTAAACACTGGTGTAGACAACGATTCATTCGGTTGTTCCTGGCTCCCTCCAGTTTAGCAGAGATGAACTGTTATTGCATTTGTACAGATAAAGGAGATTCTGCTGCCTATATGTCATGATGATGCCTGACAAACCCCCGACTCTGAGCTCTGGCCGATGGCCATGGCCGTTGCAACACATACCGCAGTTTAAGCCGTAGTTTCTTTATATTTGTTTTCATCAGTGTGAACACTGTCATACTCTGCTCTGTTAATTGATTCCTGGCCAACACTTGTACTCAGTGTCCTCCAGCACTCGGCTAGTTAATCTATTTCCTTGTAAGTCTTTTTTGATTGACAGCCTTGTAGTCCAACCCGGTCTTTTGTTGCTTCCACCTATCACAAGTGTTCTTTGTTCTATGGTCTGTTATAAAAGGGTTCCGTTGCCATTTCTACTTGCCTGCTATACTGGTTACCTTTTGTGCCTGTAAGCTAGGCTGTTACTCTTTCTTGCTTTACCTGTTACCTGACCTTGGCTATACTTACCGACTATTCCTCTGCTCAAGTGATTCTGTACTGCTTCTCCTGACTGTTGCTGACCTGGCTAGTTTAAACGTTCGTTATTGTATTTAGTGTTTATTTTGTCTGTGTCTTGTGCATTCACCTACTTAGTGTACCTCACAGTCTTCGGTTGGGGCCGACCTGTTAAGGAGTTGAGCACCCGCAAAAGGCAGGGAACAGCATCAGGGCCTCACGCAGTCGGTGTCTACTCATGTGCCCCTGACCAGTTACTCACACTATGGGCCACATGTATTAAACGGTTTTGGTATAAAACTCATTTTTTTCCCTATAGAAACCTATGGGCAAAAAAGTGAGTTTTAGACCAAAACCATTTCATACATGTGGCCCTAATCTGTATATGTGCTGGAGGAAGTGACACTGGTAAATGGGATAATGGAGGAAGGAGTTTGTGTTAGTTGAAGGAGGAAACATAATGAGATCTGAGTGGAAACTCTGTAGTGACAATTCTCGGTGAAGGTAAGTTTTTATTGTGGTCTGAGCCAGATGGTGAAGAAAAGGAAAAAGAATGTCTCTAATTAGATAAGACCACCTGCGAGTGGCTGGATTTAAATGTTTATTATATCTGTACAGTCTGGTCTGAAGCAAGACGATGTATGAAGCATTTTTGGACATAACAACTTCCAGCATATCCTTACCAGTGTTCAGGCCATAATGGTAGCTGTAATTTCATGTGATATGAACTATGAGTATGGGACAGCATGGAAAACTCTGATTTTATGATTCATCTTTACTGAATTTACAGTTTACTCTGTTTATTAGCTCACCTTGGTTTTGGTACTGTAAATATCTACTGTGCTTAGTTCTGGTGCTGTGTCTATTTACTGTGTTTAGAACTAGTACTGTATTTTCAGCAATTACTTCTGATACTGTGCTTTATTTACTGTGCCTTTCTTGTGTACCATTCTTTTTTGCTTTGTGTGGTTCTGGTACCGTATACTTGTTCTAAACTGGATTTTGGCATCATATTTATGTAATATGTATGCCTGGTCCTAATAACATACTTATTTAACGTACTTGATTTTAATACCATATTAATACACATGCCTTGGTTCTGATACTGTATTTATGTACTTTGCTTCATTTAAGTTCTGTATTTATTTACTCTGCTCAGTTCTGTTACTGTATTTATTTATTGTGATTGGTCCTGGTATTGTATTTATTGGTATGGTATTGGCTCTTGCCTTGTACTAATTTACTATGCATGGTTATGGCTCTGTATCTCTTTACTGTGCTTGGTTCATTTACATTATTTATAAACTATGGTGTTTCTTGTTAGGGAACCCCAGAATAGATGAACAGACAGGGACCGATGAACAGTGAGCCCTAGTGCTGGCCCCTCCCAAAACTATCCCTATAGCTAGGCGTTCGCTGACAACTAGATAATGGACAGACAGACAGACAAACACAACAACAGAGTAATCTGACAAACCAGGTCAGAGAGAGCAACACAGCAGGCAAAAGGCGGAGGTCAGGATAACAGGTAAATAGGTTAAAATCTAAGCAAACAATAGATAAAACACATCAGCCAAAGCTAAGGACTATCACTAGCACAGCTTCAAGTCAGAAGTGATCTCATATAGGATGTCAGAGGTTGTGATTGGGCCTGGCCTCTGACATCCAGACACACAGAAACCAGACTGAATGGCGAAGGCAGCTGTCAGCAAGTGCCTGCAGCCTAAGCACTGAAATTAGGCAGTGTTAAGATAGTGGTTTACAGTACCTACCATTTTATATAGGGCTCAATAGAGCCACCAGGCTTAGAAGAGTTTAGGCGATGGAATTTTTTGATGAGACACGGGGCATGGAGGTCCCAGAGAGCCATATCCGCTCTTCGGGAGCATAAGCCTTCCAATGCACGAAATATTGTTTAGAATTTTGGACCAGATGAGAATACAGAATTCTTTCCTCTTCATATTCTAATTAATGCTGAACAATCAGTGGTGCCGGTGATTTAGACACAGATTACACGGGGGAACATACTTTTTAAAATTGACTTGTGAAAGACATTGTGAATCCGCTGTATCAGTTGTAGCCTGAACGAGACGGGATTAACCCCTTAACAACCGCCTGCTGACTTTTGACATCGCTGAAAACATAGGCGTTTGCATAGGGGTACTTCACAGTCCTATTCCCAGCGCAGCCTCTGCAAGCGCCGAGGAGCGTGGGAAACCTCTTCTCCCTGGCGCTAAACCCTTTGATTGCCGCGGTCAGTGACCGCAGAATAGTCAAAGGGCTTTCCTCTGCTCTGACTGGTGTTCAGGACTCCCGGTGACCCGACAGAGCCTGGGGAATAGCTGCACAGTCAGCCCTGGGGACCTAGAGTAGCCTCCGGCTGTCTGTGTAAGAAGCCAGCAATCAGGGCAGATTGTGTGCTGCCCTGATCGCTGCCTGTGTCAAACTGCACAGATTATAATGTATTAGCATATATGAATATGATAATACATTACTAAGTGTAAACAGAAATTAAAGCAGTTATCCGTTCATGGGATTTAACAAAGAAAGTAAAAAGCATGAAAAAAAGTGTAGAAAAAATAAATAAAATAAATAATACAATAAAAATAAATATTTAATAAAAAAGTATTGTGCATACATTACACACAAAAAAAAACAAAACCTACACATATTAGGTATCCACACAACCATAATACATAATATCCTGTAGAATTATTCTAACAATTTATTAAATGTGAATGGTGTAAAAAAAACAAAAAAAAAGCAGAAAAATTTAACTTAAAAGTAAACTTAAGCTAAAAGTACAACTTGGAACCAAACTGATGGTTATGGGGTTCACCTTCATCAGAATAGCAGTACACCTTGAATCCTTCTCCTTTAATCGTGTCCAGTCTCCAACGCTGCATGAGCCCCTGACCTCCGGACAACAGACTTGAAACAAACAAAATTATTGTGGTCCAGCAAATATGGAAAGACTACTTGTTCAGTCGGGAGCGGTCAGGCACTTTGTGGAGGTACACGCCGGTTCTCTCAGTAGCTTTCAATTTTATGCTATTGAGAAAGTGAACTGCCCCAGTAGAGGAGGGGATTGGGATTATTTAGTCCATATAAGAGAGGCATTTTGGATAGTGGAGTTAGCCACAAGAGTACCGCATTGTCTGAACTATCGTAATTATTTGCTATATATCTATTAGAATACCCTCTATTGTATGGTAATTTGTCGTAGACATTGATGTTTTTAATGTATTGTTTACTATTTGGTTTTTAATGATTTTTTATGTATAACATATGTGTGTTTTTCTATGCAATATATATGTAAGAGTATTTAGAATTGTAAGGGTAAGTTCACATGGCTTAATTACGGGGCGTACTGTACGCCCCGCAATTACGCCAGGTGTTTGCAGAGTCACGCTGATCGGCGCGTACTCCCTCGACACGGGGGCTGAGAATTGTGGATTACCGTAATGATTGGGGCGCATTTTGCTCATATTAGAGCGCAGTATGCCGCGAAATACGTGACGAAATGCGCCCCAAAAAAAGCCATGTGAACTTACCCTAATTGTTAAAGGTAGTAACATTGTGAACCTGGTAGGTCCAAGCCCTTTCCTTTCCCTGTTTTCACATTTTTGGTTCAGTTTATATCTAAGTGTTAAGCTGTGAACAAGGGCTCAATTTGTTATGCCCGAAACGCGTTAGCTTTTAGCTACAATTGTTGCTGTTTTTGCCCTCTGTACCTGAAGACAAAAATAACGTATTAATCAAAATGATGTGCACAAGGTAATGTAAATGGAGGTGCTTAGTGGAAAGAGTATTTTCAACACATAAACAATAAGGAAAAATAATTCCACAGCACTCGTTTGGGTTTATGCTTGCTAATTCGAATATTTTATAAAGGAACTTTTGATCATTTACAAAATAATTTTACAGGGAGCATATTTCCATACAAATAATTAATAAATAATTATTCGGCATATGGCTAGAGGAAAAACGTGACCGTGTGGACTGTTTCGGCTGTTGCACAGCCTTTCTCAACCGGATCACCTTGTGGTAAAGTGAAAAGGAACAAAAGACAGTATGGAACATAGAATGCTGGCAAATGGAAAACTGTGAGTTTGGTACCACAACGTAGCTTGGGCCCATCCCATTCTGAAGGCACCAAGGTTGCCGTTCTGCACCATTCCTGGCTGAGATTTGGTCCATTCAGTGTTAGAAGCTAGAAACAGCTTACCACTGGAGGCAAGATAATGTCTGACTATCCCAGGGTTGATAGAGGTTGTGACAGGGATGTGAGGGGGATGTGCCAGTGTAGATAAAAGTGATGTTCCTCATGGACCAGTGTTGTCTCCATTGGAACGGGGTATATGCTGCAGATGTATCAAGAACATTCAGACAAGACCCGTAGGCCACATTCACCCCCATGTATACCCTGCAGGTAACTTGACACATCATGCTGTTTCATTTGTTTGTATTCATACCACGGTCTGTGTTCTTGGTCTCAGATATAACACTACCGGGGAGGTCTCTGGCCTGATATATGCCTGTAATGGACCAGGCATATATCTAACAAGGAACTTGTGTCAGTCTATCAGGCTGGCAGAGTTCTGTTTCACCGGTGTGGGTAAACAGATTTCTCACAGCCATTCAGGGTTGTGGGCAAGTGGGATATCCTCTCGTACGCCCTGGGTCTTCTATTGCCTGTGTGCACATGGATTAGCTGTGAAATAGTATCCAACTGACCTTACGTACCTTAGGGGGTGTGCAACATCATAAATACATCCCGAAGTCAGACAGTCAACCCTCGAACAGAGATAGTTCCTTACAGTAGCATTTCTAGTTAAAAATCTATGATACAAAGCTTCAGACTTCACGTTTTTTGTGCCAGGACGATAGGTAACTATGAAATTGAAATGGGTAAAGAATAGTACCCAGCAAGCCTGCCTGGGGTTAAGTCATAAGTACAGGTTCTTATGGTCAGTGATCATGGTTATACGATGTTTGGCACCCTCGAGGAAATGTCTCGATTCCTCTAGCAACCATTTTATGGCCAGGAGTTCAAGATTACCAAGATCATAACTGCGTTCAGAAGAAGAGTACTTCCTCGAGAAGAAGGCCACAGGTTGTAAGTGGGTAAAGGACTCAGGTCCCCGAGAAAGAACGGCTCCCATCCCCACTTTGGAATCAATGTGTTTGAGAGAATGCATACAAAAGGACTAATAACATAACCCAGGAAGTTTTTTTTTTTTGGACCTCAAAAAGGCACTTGAACAATTTGGCAAACAGGCTATTCTGAAATGCTCGATATGGCTGGCGCAATCAGAAGAAAGGATTAAAATGTCATACAGGTAAACCACCAGATATCAGCCTAGGAGATCTCTAAAAATATAATTAACGAACTGCTGGAACACTGCAGGTGCATTACACAACCCGAAGGGCATAATGAGGTATTTGAAGTGTCCCTCTTGGTTGTTGAACGCAGTCTTCCACTCATCCTCCTTGATTCGAATCAGATTGTAAGCCCCACAGAGATCAATCTTAGAAAACCAGCGGGCACCGACAATCTGGTTAAATAGTTCAGGGGTTGTACTGTTTCAACCGCAATGTTGTTCAGCTCTCGATAATCAACACAGGGTCTAAGACATCCAGCCTTCTTATTCACAAAGAAGAATTTCGCCCCCATTGGGAAATTGGATGGACGGATTTGTCCCTTAAAGGGGTTGTCTCACTACATCGATTCATCTTAACTCAGTGATGTTTTCTCAGTTTAATTTGTTAATTCAGGGGTGTGTTTACTGGCTACTCCTGGCCTGTAGTGACGATCTGCTGAGGACACCAGGTCTGTAGCTATAGCGACCAGCGCTGGCAGCCTATCAGGAGAGATGGAACAGGTCTGTAGCTATAACCACCTGAGGAGTTGAACCAGCCCATACAAAAAGGAAGTATCTAGGAATAGGTAGGACACTGTTAATGGACACATATTACAAAGTAATTACAAAGTGTCAGATTTTTTCAACAACAATTCATTGTGTTTAAAATTCATTTTCCATCACCATCTTTCTTCTGTTGATTTTTTTGATTTAACACTTTTCGGTGGTGCACACTCTGTCTCTATAACATCATTTAGAAAAGCTTCTGCAGGGAACACTATCCTGCACGCCCATTCGTGCCATGCCAAGCATACCATCAAAAATATTCCTGTTGGTGAAATGCTGCGATCCAGACGCAATTGCTCGGATACGCAGGATTTCTTAAAAGAAAGTGAAAAAATTGAGGAGAGACTTAGGCATAGACAGTATCCAAATTGGAGCCTTAAGCGTGCTAAAAATATAGCTTTTAAAAGGACACGAGATAGTCTATTAGTAAGAAGCTCCAATAGTGTTTCAGATTTTGCATTAAAGTCACCATTAATTTTTTCTACCTCGTATTCTATGGAGTTTTCTCAGATATCAGCTATTCTCAAAAATTTTTTGCCTATACTCACTTCTGACCCTCTTTTAAATAGTTGTTTTTCTGGTGGTTTTAAATGTATCGCTAGAAGAGCTCCCACTCTTAAGCAACTATTGTCACCCAGTTTGTTTCAGAGTCCTACTTTGGAACCTACCTGGTTGCGGTATGTAGGATGTTTTAAGTGTGGACACGGCCGATGTATTTGTTGCGGCATTCTCAGTCAGTGTTCTTCTTTTCGATCTTTCCAGACTAATAAAAACTATACCATCAAGCAGTATATCAACTGCAATACCCAGTATGTTGTTTATCTTGTTTCATGTGTGCAGTGCCGCATTCAATATGTTGGCTGCACGACTTGCAAACTGAAGGATCGTATCAGAAGACACCTATCTGATGCTAAGGCTGCGATTATGCATGGCTCATCGGCCGTCTCCCAACACTGTGTTGTTCATCATGGAGGCAATACAAACACCCTTGTGGCACAAGGTATTGAAAGGGTTAATGTATCAGAGAGGGGAGGTGATCGTAGACGCAGACTTTTGAATCGTGAATCCTTTTGGATCTTTACTTTAAAAACGAGAGTGCCATCTGGTTTAAATAGCAGACAGGATTTAATTTTACACTATTAATATTATGCATATGTGTATATTCTTTATTTTTCCTGCTGTTTTTCTTTTTTCTCTTTTTTCTTGTGCATGTGTTTTTTGTCCATTGTGGTTTCCACGCCCATTGATTTGTAACACCTGTTAATTAACATATGTATCTATATAAATGAGCGTGTTTTGTTTTGTTACTATGCTACGACTAAGGGCCGATATGCACAAGGCCTGAAACGCGTTAGATGTACCTGTTTTTCCTGTTTATTTTACTTCCCTCCGAATAAATTGTGGATTATACTTTATTCAAGCACAGCTGGACATCATTCCTTTTGTTATTGGATTTCTGCATGAGCCGTGCGGTCCGTGCTGGCTTTACTTTCGCCATCGGTGAGCTGGTTGTTTCTACTTTTCTTCTTATATATTACAAAGTGACTTGTTTTTGCAAGATCTTTAACATATAAAGCAATCTTTGTAGTGAGACAAGCCCTTTAAGAAGACTATCCTCTATTTAATCATGCATGGCCTCACGCTCAGGAGCTAAAAGATTGAAGATCCTTCCCTTGGGGTATTTTGATCCAGGAAGAAGTTCAATATCACAGTCATAAAACCTATGAGGTGGCAATTCATCAACAGATTTTTTTGTCAAAAACATCAGCAAAGTCGGAAATGAAATCAGGAAGTTTGACTTTCTCTGATTGGCATTCAAACACATGCAAAGAAATGCAGTGGGAGGAGCACTGAAGATCCCATTTAATCAGATGCCCTTTTGTCCAATCAAAGTAAAAGGGTGATCAAGCTCCACCAAATTCAGGCCCAAGGCTGCCACAAAGGCAAAATCAACAAATTGTCAGCCGGCCCGGAGTCAGTCAGGGCCAGCCCAGATACAGACTTGAATACAAACAAGGACACTGGCAATAATGCTTTAGAAATAATCTTGGAAGATACCTGGATGCCTGAGTGGCTCCTCTGATTATCACTCAGGCGCTGAAGTTTTTCGACTGGGACTTGGGTCTGATAGGGCAGTTCCAAAGAAAGTGACCTGTTTTTCAACAATACAAACACAAGGCGTTTTTCATGCCTTCTGGTGTTTTCATCCATGGCTTTGAGTTGCATTGGCTCCTCTGCCATGGTTGAGTTCTAACTTTTCTCTTCTCCACTCCCTGAGCCTGCGGTCGATGCGGACCACGAGAGCAATGGCTTGCTCTAGGTTACCTGGGTTAGGGTGGCTGACCCAGACGTCTGGAAAAAGGCGGAAGTCAGGAAAACAGACAAATAGGTCAAAATCCAAGCAAACAATAGAAAAAGCACACCAGCTCAAGACAAGGATTATCACTAACACAGCTTCAAGTCTGAAGTGATCTTATGTAGGATGTCAGAGTCGTGGCCCAGGCTGTGATTGAGCCTGCCCTCTGTCATCAAGACACACAGAGAAGAGACCATATGGTGAAAGCAGCTACCAATCACAATCGTCTCAAGTGTCTGCAGCCTGGAATTAGGCTAGCAGAACACAGAGGGGTGTGGAGAAGAAAGTCAATCATCCCAGTCAGCACTGAAATCAGATAATGTGCGGATAGTGCATTACTTTTCTGTTTCATCACTGATGTACTGAGCTTGGTGTCATTGCTGTAGCTTCACCTATGCCTTGCTCTTCAACATTGTTTCTATATGATGGGATGCACACCAATAAGCTGAGGACTTGGACTGTCAATTAATTGGGGACTGAGAGCAATCTCTACATGCTAATCTGCCCAAAATGGTAATACATGCAACTTGCTTGTATTTTTTATCTGCTAGAAAGGTATGGTTATGGTACTACTGTGCTGCCAGCGCAAGCAAAATACAGGCAGAATGCTCATCCAAATGCTCCCTATAATTTTTCTAATGCTGTCCACATAATGTTACAAAGCCTACAGTATACTTTTCTTTTGCCTAATATTTACAACGAAACTCCATTGTGTACAAGTGAGGTGTAAACATCTTTATAAATCAATGCAGACTAATGTTTGTGCCATATAAACTAGCCAGCACCAGAGACTGCCTATGCTTTTAGACCTTAGTATTTTGCTATTAGTGCATACACTTTATAGTTTGTCACAGCTCAATAAATTTCAGCTACTTATGCTGTACAGAATAATGTAAAAAGGGGTTTAGAATTCAGGATGCATCTTTGTCAATAAACCTTTCATTGAGACATTGAGAAAATAAGAAGATACACAAAGCTTTTAAATACAGGATATTTAGAGTAGTTGTGATTCATTTTGTCAGTGGCCTGCTAGCAAAGTCATCTGTACAAATAATAGGGTAATTTTGTTACCTGATGTGTCTTATATATGTCTGTGTGTCATATTATAGCTTAGATAACACTTAGGGCCACATGTATGAAAACTGTTTAGGTCGAAAACTCACTTTCTTGCCCATAGCAACCAATCAGAGCTCCCCTTTCATTTCATATAGTGCACTGGAAAAATGAGAGGGGTGTTCTGATTGGTTGGTTGCTTGGGCAAGAAAGTGAGTTTTCGACCTAAACAGTTTTCATACATGTGGCCCTAAGTGTAACCTTCACATTTTAATTCAAAATAACAGTGACTATCACACAGTAAACATAGTGCAGTCTTTGCATCTCTTGTTTGTTTTGTTGAAAAAGTACATCAAGTATTACCTCACTTGGAAACAGTATCTTTTATGGATAATACTATATGTTGATTTATTAGAGAATGTGATCTGTTGGAAGCTTTTACTAGATCATCATAAAACAACACTCTCCAAGTACATTAAGCTGAGTAATTGTGCTGCTTCTCCCGTTGCTGAATGCTGAAGTATATTTAGGTAGTTTCACATCACTGATAAACAGAAAGCGACATTATTCTGAGCAGAAATAAATAAATAAATAAAATAAACTTGATTATGTCTGTGATTGAATAAGATATCATTTTGTAGAATAAAGCAAACCAGTATGCATGGCACATGTCCTGAATTTTTAAAAGCAGGTGTCAGAAGAGTCTTAATGAAACATGTTTTGCATGAATTCCTAATTCAACGATTGCTGATTCGAAATTCTATAAATTGTAGAATGTTTCAGAAAATGGCAAATGTGCTATTACATCTGTCCTTGTAATTCAGGAACAAGCAAAATCATTCTGCCTCAGAATGTAATATAACAGTTGGTTTAATATTCTGCAGTGCTATATTTTAATTAGTTATTTTCTATAATTCTCATGCTAGTGTTTATATAACTTTGTACATTTAAATGATATTCATACAACTCCCTCCTTTTTATATAGATTCTCATTCTAGTTTGTGTATATATGAATCATCAGCTGCTCAAAACAATATGACTAATTAGAAAAATTTTATCACACATCCCATTTTTTAAAAAATGATATTTGAAAATGTGGAATAAGTGGCGTGCATCATAATTTCTAAAGTAATTTCAAAGCCAGAAATAAATTTTTAGTCTAGAAAAATCCCAAAGCAACCCGGAAAAAAAAGCATATTACATTAATATCGCGTATCTCTTCTCTTCCGTATTTTTATAATTGTGAATATTTTATATATTATAAAATATAATAATATATATATATATTATTTAATTTTATTACATCCCGGCCACTTTATTAGGTACACCCTGTCCACTGCCCTTAACACTTAATTCTAATAGCCAATCAATGGCGGGATCAGTGCTTTTTGGCATGTGAATGGTAAGCAATTCCCGAGTTCAAACGAGCTCGTTGGGGAAGAAAAAGGTGATTTGGTGCCTTTGAACGGGAGGTTGTTGGTGCAGAAGGGGGGTTTCGAGTTTTCAGAAATGTGATCTCTGGGATTTTTCACGCAAAAACCATTCTGGGGTTTTACAGAGAAGGGTCAAAAAAAGAAAAAACATCCAGGAGCGGCAGTCCTGGGCGGAAATGCTTTTTGATGCCAGGGTCAAAGGAGAGGGGAAGACTGGTTCGAGTGATAAAAAGGCAACGTGATCAAATTGCCCCCCGTTAAAACCGGGGGTGGAAAAAAAGATTCTGAGCACGTCGGCAAAACTTGGAGGGGGGGGTCAGCGCAGAAGACCAACTGGGTGCACCCCTTTTCAGCTAAGAACAGGAAATGGGTCCAATTTCCCCCAAGCTCATAAAATTGGACAGTAGAAGTTTGGGAAAAAAACTTTCCCGGGTTGTGATCTCAAATTTTTGCTGCGACATTCGGAGGTAGGGTAGAATTTGGGGTCAACCATGAAAGCATGGATCCCTCCTGTTGTTCAAAGGTTCAGGCTGGTGGGGGTGGTGTTTGGTGTGGGGAAATTTTCTTTGGGACTTTTGGCCCTTTGGTACAAAATTTGGCCTCGTTGCAACGCCCCGCCCCACCTGAGTATTGTTGCTGACCATGTCCATCCCCTTTTTGCCCCAAAAGTCCCAACTCTGATGGCTATTTAGAGGATAAAGTGCCCTGTCTTAAAGCTGGAAACATCTCAGACTGGTTTCTTGAACATGACAAAGAGTTTACTTACTCAAAAGGCTCCCCAGCACCAGATCTCAATCCAAAAGAGCATCTTTTGGGATGTGGTGGAAGGGGGTTTGCATCATGGGTGGCAGCCCACAATCTGCGGCAATGTGTGTGCCTCATGTAAAAAAAGGACCAAAATCTCTAGGAATGCTTTCAGCACCTTGTTGAATCTATGCCCCGAAAAATTGGGCGTTTTTGGGGGCAAAAGGGGGTCCAACCCGTTCTGCTGGTGTCCTAAAAAAGTGGGGCCCGGGGAGGTTTTACAGTAAGACCCAAAAATTTAGAAAACCCTTTATTCAAACGTTTTCTGATTTTCTATATAAAGATTGTAGATTCACAGGAGGATAAATTATGAATAAAAACACTGTGGAATTATATATTATCAAAAAGTGTGAAAAATGAAAAATGTTTATATTTAGGTTCTTAAAAAGTAGCCCCTTTTGTTTTGATTACTGCTTTCCCCAATCTTGGCTTTTCCTTGATGGCTTCAAGAGGTGTCACCTAAAAAGGTTTTCACTTCAAGGTATGCCTGTGGGTTTAAAAAGTGGGATTTTGCCTTATAAATGGGGTTGGGCCCCATCGTTGTGTTGTTCAGAAGTAGGTAGATACACAGCTGTAGTCCTACTGAATGGAATGTTGAATTTTATTATGGCAAAAAAAAGCAGCTAAGTAAAAAACGAGTGGCCATCATTACTTTAAAAAATGAAGGTCAGTCAGTCCCAAAAATTGGGGAAACTTTGAAAATGTCCCAAAGTGCCGCGGCAAAAACCATCAAGCGCTACAAAGAAACTGGTCACTGAGGGCCCCCCAGGAAAGGAGGGACAAGGGTCACCTCTGTGCAGAGGGTAAGTTCATCTGAATCACCAGCCTCAGAAAACACAGGTTAAAAGCAGTTAGATTAGGCCCCGGTCAAAGCCAAAAGGTTTAAAACAGCGACACATCTTACAAAAAACTGTTAAGGGGGGACTGTGCGTTAGAATTTGATAAATTTGCTCACAGTCAGTGGCTCGAGATGCCCCTGTCCCCGGCACGATCAGCACCTCCCCGCGGGGCATTTGGGAATTCTCCTCCCTTCCTCAGGGACTAGCCATAAAAAGCCTCTTAATTTTATTAAAATCATTAAAAACAATTAATTTTATGCAGGGTATAAATGTATATATATAAATATCCATGTTTTTTCTTACTCTGATCATCAGATTTACTTATTTTCCAACAGGTTGTTATAAGAATAATCCAAATTCAAGTTTTTTATTAAGGCCCTTTTGGGGTTAAGGATCCAAAGTTGAAACCCCCAAAGCCTCGCTTTTAAAAATTTTTGTCAGGTGTGAACGGTCAGTACAAAAAAACCTTCTTAAAATTTTACTGTAGTTCGAAAGGTCTGGGGGGGGCCTCAGAAAAAATGCCTTGCTAAAGTTTTTTCCCCCAAAAATTTTCTTACCACTATTTTCACTATTAGATTTCTTCCTATTTGAAGTGGTTAATTTTCTTTTTTTTTTCTTCTTTGTGTTCTAATTTGGGGACCTATGTTCATTAACCTAATTTTGGCCCGGGCTTGTGTCTGTCCTACTATACACGGCCACTGGGCATTTAAATTTTTAAAA
>JAODAL010033268.1:0-45791 GCA_025379985.1 Phyllomedusa bahiana | reverse complement strand
TCATAAATCTTGGGCAAAAACAGGCAGAGGTCATTGTTCGGTCCACAGCAGAAGCGCAGTCCGTGATTGCCATCTTGTGGCGATAGTTAGCAACTACCCTCATAAGACAATTAAGTGTCCACCCACCTTATTATATTTTCAGCCAGTAAAAGAGTAGGCAAATATGAGAGAGGTGGGGAAACCTGGACAGAGTTTTGGGGCCTATAAAGCACGTGGCCAGACTCAAATCTGTGTTCATAGCTTGGGGGTCAATCCTGGATTGAGCGGTGTCCCAGTTTCCATCCTTACCCCGGGATCTGAAGCTGAAATATCTGTAAGTGTGAATTATTTCAATTTCCTCCCTTTTATTTTCATAACTGTATTGATGCGTATGTCATTGTTATTGTGTTTTTTATGTAAGCATTGTACCTTCTCATATTAAAGTTATCAGTAATACGTGAGTTCTTGTTGTTGCATGGATCCATTTCCTTGAAGGAGTGTATTTTCTTTTGTAGCTGTTGGAGAGCAGTGAGGTGGCCTGTAAGCATTTTCACATGTTTTTTTTAGAATATCTTTTAGGAATCCGATACCTTCCGGCTGATTCCTTTTTGATTATTGAAGGAAGGTTGTGGCAGCGGATATATTTTTGGGGTGCTGTTACGGTCTTGTGGTGGAATTTATGCTTGTTTCGCTACCTGAGTGAGAGGTGAGCGCAAGAGGGCATAAAACAACCCCATACCACTGGCCCCCAGTCACGTGCGGGTGAGTGTGAACGTGACACCCATCAATGGGCACTAATGCAACCCTACATTACCAGAGATCTAGGCCTTAGAACTGTTTGTTGATAACAGTTAAGTCACCACACTACAACACAGAGTCCATGGTTTCCATAAAAAAAATTTAAATTTTGATTCATTTGACCACAGAATAGTTTTTCAGTTCATTTACTCCATTTTAAATCAGATAAGTCTGACATGTTTCTGGATTGTGTTGATATGTGGTCTCTTCTTTGCATGAAAGATGCTTAACTTGCATTTGTGGATTAACTGGCAAACTATGTTCACGGATAATGATTTCTGGAAAAATTCCTAAGTCTATGCAGTGATTTTTATGACTGAGTCATAGCTATTTTTAATGCAGTGCTGCCTAAAGGCCTGTAGATTATGAGCATCCAATATTGGCCTTGTCCCTTGTGGACATGTGTTTCTAAAGAATCTCTGAATCTTTAATAGTATTGTGCACTGTAGAGGGGGGAACATTCAAAGTCTTTGCAATTATATGTTTAGAAACATTACTCTGAAATTGTTCCACATCTTAGATACATAGAGCCACATGTATGAAAACTGTCTAGGTCTAAAATTCACTTTGTAGCCCATAGCAACCGATCAGAGCGCCCCTCTCATTTTTCTGGAGCACAGAGGGGTGCTCTGGTTGGTTGCTATGGGCAACAAAGTGAATTTTAGACCTAGACAGTTTTCATACATGTGGCTCATAGTTTTTAACAGATTTGTGAACTTCTGACCATGTTTGCTTCTGAGAGACTCTGCTCCCCTTACTAGCACTTTTTATACACAATCATGTGATTTAGTTAAAAATTTACCCATCAACTGTTTTTCACAACTTAGTTTTCCTGAATGTTGTTAACTGTTTCCCAACTTTTTCTAAATAGATTCATTTTTTTTCAAATGGAATGGATAAATGTCTGTCTGTTTCGTATAAAATATGGCTATAAAAGATTTCCAAATCATTGCATTCATTTTCTATTTACATCTTACACATCATCCCAACTTTTTCTGGGGCTCTAGACCAGTTAGTTCCTTATTTTTCTCTTTTTTCCATTTGATTGGCTCCAGGGGGAAATCTTGAACTTTCAAAAATTTTGAGTTTTTTCACGAAAGTACATTGTATTTAGTTCATAGTGTAAACTCCCAACAGCTATAAATCCTCTTAACCAAAACACATCAGCAATAAGGATGTTAGCATTTCCTATTTCCATTGATCACTGGTATCATTTGAAATTGTCATCCGCAAAACATAACATGCCATTGAAATGTCTGCAGGATATGGTAATGTAAATTAATTGACGGCATTTCATTGTGTATTTATCTGTCTTTTGTTTGTTGTTGCAAAACATTAGAAAATAATGTTTTCCTGACTCTATTTTTATCTCCACTTTTTTAAATGTAGAAATACTTTTAGGGACATTTAGTGTTCATCAACAGCATGGCAGTAAAAAACAACACTCAGGAGAATTTACTTATTTTTATTAAAGACCCTCTAACGGATTTATACTTATGATATGATAATAATAAATTTATTTTGCTGACCTTTAAGTATGTCGCATCTACAGTACTTGATTCTCAAAGCGGTCTTTAAGTAATCACTGTCACATTTAAGAAATTTATATTAACCCCTTCAGGACCCGGGGTTTTTTTTTGTGACACGTTCGTTTTTCCCTCCTCCCCTTCTAAAGGGCCATAACTTTTTATTTTTCCACCACATAACAAATGGGGCTTTTTATTTTGGGGGACAAATGTATTTTCAAATGGTTATTCACTATACTATAAAAACGGGAAAACCGCAAAAAAAATTCAAGTGGAAAAATTTGTAAAAAAAAAAGTTTTTTCGCCATTTTTTCTGGGAGATTTTTTTTTTATGGGGTTAAATTTTGGGTAAATATAATGTGTTATCTTATTCTACGGGGTTTTTACGAACCGGAAAAACCCCCAAACTTTAGGGTTTTCCGTTATTTTTTGGTCCCCTAAAAAAATTCAAAACATTTTCTTTTTTTAAAATTTTGCGCACGGCGCCTTTTTTGTGCGCCCAATAATTTTTTTGTATAACACCTAGGGACTCAGGAGGTGGATTTTTTCCCGGCTGAATGACTTTTTATCGCTACATTTTGGGGAATGCATGTGATTTTTTTTGATCATTTTTTTTCCTTTTTTTGAGTGACGTAAAATTACCAAAAAACGCAGTTTGGCGTTTGGAATTTTTTTCTTCTCGGTTTTACGTAGGGGATAAATGATTTAAATTTTTTTATAGATCGTATTTTTTCGGACGGGGCTTACCAAAATATGTTAACTTTTTTTATTTTTTTAAAATGATTTTATTTGAAAATGGGGAAAAGGGGGGGTGTTTTAAATTTTTTAATATTTTTTTTTTTTTTACTTTAAAACTTTTTTTATTTATTTTTTTACTGTAACTTTAGTCCCCTATGGTGTTTGCCATAGGGGGCCGTTGTTAAAAAACCCTAACTTTGATGGCAATGATTAGGTTTAAAAAGATGGCGTTTCCCCATTCCTTGCGGCGAAGTGGGGCAAACCCGGGCCGGGGGTAAGTGATGGGAGCCTTCACAAGGCCCCCACCACAATGTCCGTACGGACGCCAGAAATAGCGCGCTGATGCCGATCACCGCACCGTGGGTTGCGGGGGCACCGATGGGCGTTAATTCAGACCCGGGGCCCCATCTTTGCCGCGGTGCAGGAAAAAACAGCGGCACGGGCGGAGCCACCCCCGGCGTGTTACGCCGGGTGTTAGCGGCGATTCCCCGCTAACACCCGGCAGCTGTGCGGGGGGGTCGGGGCGCGACCCCCTGAAAAGCCCCTGACACCCCTGGGACTACTCATACCCCCAGGGTCGTGAATGGGGTTAATGACACAAATTGTAAGATGTATTTTTATAACTTGTTAGGGTAATGTTAATTGTGCACTTAATTAAGAAAATGAAGAAACAAGCACATATAACTGCATCTTTTTAGTGTATCAAAGTAGTAAAAGAGGAAGGAGGTTAAGAAAGAGATCATAATGGTTCCTGAGGATGGTAGATATAGGTGCAGGGAAAAGTGAATTGAACTCTTCGGAATTATGTGATTTTTTTTTTGCAATGATTACTGATAAAATGTGGTCGGATTGTTGCACGTCAGAAATATAGACAATATTACTAAACTAATGGCATGGATGGTGCATGTCTTTCACTGAGAATAACACTCCCCTTAAGCAATTAAAAAAAGGTTCAAAATTGGGGAAAATTTAAAATTAAAAATTTTCGAGTTTAACAGGTGCTTTGCCCATTAAATACAGGCATTCAAAGTCATTTAAGGGTGTTTTCACACGGTGCGTTTTTGGTGTGTTTTTTGACATGTTTTTTGTGCAGAAAGGCACAGCAATTAATGCTATACATTTATACAAAAAAACACATAAAAAATGCCCCCGGTGAAAGCACTAAGGGTATTTCACATGAATTTTTTTGGGCCCAGTTGGATTCAAAAAATTGGGCCAAAACACTCCACCCCAGGATCAAAAACAGATCAACCGTACCCAACATGCAGCTGCGTGTTTGGATCCGTGTTGGTACAGCGGGATCGCCCCTTTTAGTTTAAATAGGCTCCTGCGCGTCTTTCAACCCAAAAATTGACATGTCAATTTTTGGAACGGATCCGGAAATCGGGTCCAAAAAAGGGGGAGGAGACAGCACCAGGGATCACTCCGTGAACTCGGCATGTTTTAATAAAAAGCAAGTAAACGGGGGTGGTCTGAACCCGGATTTTGCTGGTTGCATTGCCCTGAGTAGCTCTCCAGGAGACTCCTCATCTCGGGAAAAAAAACTTTTAAAACCGCTTCTAAGCCTTTGGTTTCCAAACCAAAATCCGACTGTGCACAACTTTTGAACCCTGAACAGAAAACCCCTCGCAGTGGTTTTTTCCATCTGGGCCCGAAAAGGACCTGCTGTGGCGATGTGGTTGAGACTCAGCCATCTTTATTCAGCCCTTTTTATGCCCCCCCCCCCCCTGCCTGGGTGGGCAGTGTAGGGGGTTCTTTTAGCAAAACCCGGACTCCCTCTGCTGAACTCTGTCCTCACCTTAGTGCTTGCCAAATTCCGTGTGGCCTCAGGTCCATTACTAAAGCCGTCCCTTTTAGGAGGGAGGAGTGGGCACAATGCAACACACAGTATCAGCACTTACTCTCCTGCCCCGCTGGCTGAATTGCAGACTCCTGCTGAAAGCCTTTTTTTTCTCCCTCGATATGAATGGGGCTGGATCCGAACTTAAACCCTCTGACGGGAAAAATTTTGCCTGGAGGGGAAAGGACTGGACCTAGTTTTCAGGGTGTTAGCTTTTATTCTCTCCATGTTGAATGGAGGCCTGACCGGGCTCACGAGCACCAAATACAGCCCGCTTATTTCTAAGCTTGCCTGGGGCCTCAGTGAATCCAAGTATCCCCCAATTTTCACATTTATATGCACCCCTATTTTGCCTCCTGCCCTGCTGCCGAATTTTTGACCCCCCCGCAAAAAACCCCCGTGGATAATTAAAGCTCAAAATTTGTGGGGGAAATTTATTCCAAGTTCTGGGCATCCTTGTCATTAACTTTCTTGAAGTTTTTAAGTTTGTTGTATCATCTACGGGGCGCCTCATTGATCATTTACGTACCCCGTTTTTCCCATTCTCTCCACGGAGGAAATTCAGGGGTCTCTAGAATTCTTCATCCCTGTGGTTTCCTTTTCCAATAAGTGCACCAAATTTTCACTTCCGCCACCCCTTTGAAGCCTTTGGGTTAGAAAGAAAGTGACTTTTTATATAATAAAAAAAATGTAAAATAATTAAAATAAAAAAATTTGATTACACATATCTTTACCACCTTACTTTTTTCACATCTTTTACTACCTGGAGGAACTCAAAAAAAAAAAGATCCCGGAAAAAAACCACCAAGCTTCCCAAATTTTTTCCTGCCCCTCATCCAAATTTCTACCAAAGGGGGGCCGCATTTCCAACCCCCCCACCACCTCTTTTCCAGAGCAAGTCCCCATCGACCTTTTAACATCATACCAAATCTTGCAGATGATCAACCCTTACTTCCCACACTTAACAACTATTCTCGTCCTTTAAACCCCCCTTGCTTCTGATCTGAAGCAAAGAGTTTGATTTAAAACAGGATTTCCAATCCCTTGCTTCCCGAAATGCCACTTGAAACAAAATTTTCAGAATTTGCAATTCCCCAAAAAAACCCCGATGCAATCTGCTTGGGGATGAGGGAAAAATTAACGCTAAGGTGAAAAATTTTAGACAGGCTCGCCGGAAAATGTCAAAACAAGGTATTCCAGAAGCTGTTACTCCCGATCAACTAAACCCGTATCTCTTGACCTTAGGTGGGGGTCCTGCCCAAAGTTCTCCCCGGGAAATTTTTATTGATTGAATCCATAAACCCCAAACCAAAAAAATTTTTCCCCAAAAAACCCTAAGATACCATTGCAAAAGGGTTCTTTTTTTTAAAGTCAAAGGGGGACTTCCCCAGAGCTCTCGAAAAAACCCCTACTCCGGATCGTTTTCCCCTCCATTTCGATTTTTCCCCGATTTTCAAAAAATACTTGTTAAAAAAGCAAAGGAATTCCAGGCCATGAAGGACCTAAGGGACAAAGAAATTCCACAGATGGGGTTTCCCATAAAGCTCATCACACCATAGATGGCTCCCATCATTTTGCTTCAAACCCCGGAAACCCCGACTTCTACTAAAGATTGGAACCTTCCTCTTCTCAGACACTACTCCTTCTCAAGACTCATCTCGACCCCCAAAATTTTCACCCCCCCCTGGGCAAAAAGGGTTCCAATCAAAACAAGACTGCTCAACTGATAATCTCCATATCCCTTTTGTTCTCTGCTTCGCAGGGGGTCTCCGGTGCTCCAATGGATTCTTCCTCCCCCCCCCTTTTTCCCCGCAAGTTCGAGCAGGATTTCTCTTTCTTTCCCTTTAGGAAATTGGGTAGAAAAATTCTTATCGTTTCTACTGCTTTTTTTAACCCAAGTTCTTTTTTGTTTTTTTGCTTGAATTTACTTTCATTTCCATTACCAATGTTGTTTTTTCATTTCTTTCTTTTTTGAGACAGGGAACAAGTAACTTTTTGACCCCCCCAAATAAGTTTCTAAATCCACCTTACAACCTAAAACCACCTTTCCATCATGGGGATCAAAATTTTGTCATCAAGTAAAAGGGTTTAAATTTACCGTTTAAACTTCTTTGTTTGGAGGGGGGGGGCCTAAAATCCAAAACCGATAAAAAGTATACGGAGCGCACCTTAAAGAATAGTTTTTAACCGTTTTGGAAAAATAGGAATTTTCCCAAATTCTTTCCACACGACTTTTGACCAAAAAAAAGCAGGTGTAGCAATCTTTGTCAAAGACACTATAGCCTTCTCTCCCCTTGAGTCATATATAGACTCTAGGGGTCGATTCATCATTTTAAAATGCCTACTAAATTCACTCCCCTATACTATCTTAGCATTATATGCACCAAATTCACATCAACTTACCTTTATTAGCAAGGTAATTCTTAAGGCGAAATACACAAAAAAATCTAATTATATGTGGCGATTTTAATATGGTCATAAATAACCAGCTAGATAGATCTAAGAGCAGTCTCAAAAACGCCCCTGACTTGCAGCACCTCCTTTTAGAGGAGAATTTACATGATCACTGGCGCTATACTCACCCTACCGATGTTGACTTCACCTTTTAAACCACATGCATATACTGGGTAGTTACTTTTTAGAAATATAAGCAATTTATTAAGAGACAAAGTAGCAAAAGCTAAAACATAATACAACAAGTTATGTGCGCTTTGTAGTGTAACACGAGGCAATCCGACTGTCCAAATATATGGTAAACATACTTCAGTATTGCAAGAGCATAGCGATTAGCGTCCCCACTCTCTTCTAGGAGATCGCGACTGGAGCGTTCAGCTGAACAGACGGGCCCGTCACAGAATTTCGAGTTGGGACTTTCCAACCCTCCAACACGTTGCCTTAGCTTGGTCTAAATATATAGTGCCCCTTCACAAGGTTTGGATAAATAGGAGCCACTGCTCTCTTTCTGTGTTACACTATGTCTATCCATCCCTCTCTATATCCCAATGGATATCTAGTGGTATAGTCAAAATAGGAGATATGTACTCCAGCGATACTCTTAAATCCTTCGAAGACTTGAAACAAGAATTTGGTGTCCCACAAACTCAATTCTTTACTTACCTGCAACTTAGACATATTATTCACAGTTGGAACTGTGTTCCTAAACCAACAACCAACTCCCCATTTCAAAATTTCCTATCTCATAAGAAAGGATATGATAAAGACCTTTCATTAGCCTACACTACACTTTCCTCCGAACTGTTACTAAGCAAGCCTGACTATGCATTGAGGTGGGAAAGAGATTTAGGGACATCTTTCTTGCTGGATGAGTGGATTGAGGCCTCTTTCTCTCCGCATCTAGATGCATTAATCACACAGAATTGTCTAAGAAATTGCACCTTAGATGGTATCTCTCCCCTAACCACTTAGCGAATATGACTCCTAGATATTCCCAACTTTGTTGGAGGAATTGTGCTCTGGGATCATTACTTCATATGTGGTGGTCCTGTCCAGCGACTAGATATTTTTGGCTGGAAGTGGAGAGACTCCTATCAGAGATTATAGGCCTTCCTTTTTCACTGACGCCGGAATTAGCAATCCTAGATATCTCCTTAAATGCCTTTCCTCCTTGCTTTTGGACAGTCATTTTTCATGTGTTGATGGAAGCTAGGTCAGTAATTTCCTTCCATTGGAAGCAACCTACACCATTAGCAATTTATCAGAAAATCAACAGAATGAATGTACAGTTGCAATCGGAAAAGTGATTAATAATTCCGCCACACTAAGTCCCTAAAATTAGAGACAGATGGCTTATTTGGACAGAGTCCAAGTTCTTTAAATAGGGATCGAAAGAATGGACTCCCCTTTTTGTTTAAAGCGTAGTTCACCGATTCTATACTCTCCTTTCTAACATGTGCTTTTAGTGTCTTACATATTCTTAGCAGGATTATATGCTTGCCATGTTTATTATGACATGTCTCCCTTTAAAGGAGGCACCATCAGAGACCACCAAACCTAAAATGCTGTACTCTTATTGATAGTTTTAACAAAGTATATATAGGTAAGCAGAAGTATATTTATATCTGTATATATTGCAAGACCTTACTTCTGCTAAATCACTTGCTTGTGGATATAGGTGAAACACTGATATGTATTTGTTTGAATGACTCATGACTACCTGCTAAAATTGTTTAGTCTTTTTTCTAATCGTGTTATTTTTGCTTTTTCCTTTGCATGTTGTATTGACTAAAATTCAAATAAAAATGAATGTTGGAAAAAAAAAAAGCAATGTAAATCACACTGCTATTTGTTAGCTGCGTGTTTGGGTCCATTTGAGGTCCGACAGATGGATCCAAACACGTATAGAAAAGCGTATGTTACACAGAGTAAAACATGCGGTGTGAACATACCCTATGATCACTCAAATGTTTCACAATGCTTCTGGAAAAATGTTCTTTGTATAGATGAGATAAATGTAAGGGACCCCAGGATCTGGATAGAAAAGCAGAGAAAGACACAGTGAGCCTTAGCACTTGCTAACCCAACCATAGGCGGTTGGCGACAATAGCTCAATTGATCGACATGCACATCACTAGGCAAGTAAAACACAGAGCAAGACAAACAAACACAAAGGAATAGTCAGGAAGATACAGGTCAAATCAAAGGTAACAAAAATGATACAAATACGGCAGGCAAAAATGGAGGTCAAGAAGACAGGCAAAGAGATCAGTAATTTAAGCAATATAATCCAATATTAAACACAAGCTCAAGCTACAAATGACTATAGCAAGTGATGTCCAACAGCACAAGTGGTCCTCTTATGGGATGTCAGAGTCCCGATCCAGGGCTTGCTTAGACTGGCCCTCCTACATTCAGACCACACAGAACACAGACTGGCAAGCAAGGGACATGAGTTGTGAAGGCAACTGTCTATTATTACTCATTCTAAACTATCTGCAGCCCAATTAGACACACAACCTGAACTGAAACACATGTGAGGAAGCACACTGCCCTCCCCTCCTGGTACCAGACCGGAGACTGTGACTGTGGTATATGGAGGAATACACACTGCCCTCCCCTCCTCCCCTTCTGTTACCAGACAGGAGACTGTGACTGTGGTATATGGAGGAATACACACTGCCCTCCTCTCCTCCCCTTCTGTTTCCAGACAGGAAACTGTGGTATATGGAGGAATGCACATTGCCCTCCCCTCCTCCCCTTCTGTTAACAGACAGGAGACTGTGATTGTGGTGTATGGAGTAACACACACTGCCCTCCCCTTCTGTTATGAGACAGGAGACTGTGACTGTGGTATATGAAGGAATGCACACTGCCCTCCCCTTCTGTTACAAGACAGCAGGCTATGACTGTGGTATATGGAGGAATACACACTGCCCTCCCCCCCTCCTCTCTGTTATCAGGCAGAAGACTGTGGTATAAGGAGGGAACAGAGGATGTAAAACTGTGTTATATGAGGGGATCTGT
Organism: Phyllomedusa bahiana; assembly: GCA_025379985.1. Lineage (NCBI taxonomy): Eukaryota > Metazoa > Chordata > Amphibia > Anura > Hylidae > Phyllomedusa > Phyllomedusa bahiana. The sequence goes on along the minus strand of JAODAL010033268.1, from coordinate 35,429 downwards.
GACTTAAACAGTCAGTAATTAGCCAGATCATTCACCCTAGAGCTGCGGGAAGAGTATAGAGCCAGCAGCCCTTGGTTTTACATTCGGTTTTAACAGCTCAGAGGGGAGTAAACACAGAGTGTGCAGGCAGCCAATCACAGCGCAGGGGGCATGGTCGTGGCTTTTCCTGTCTGGGGGCGTATCCCAACAGGCTGAATAAAATGTCAGCCAGCCAATCACAGTACAGGGGGCGTTTCTAGGGGGGGGGTGGCAGCCGGCCAGGGGCCGTGTCCCGACCAGCAGCATCAGAAATAGAATACAGATTTACAGAAAAGCTCATATCTGCTAAACCAAGTGACAGAGGTAATGCAACTCAATTACAAAAGTGCTTATTTTTACTGTCCCCATAATCTGAGACATGATCTTTGTAGCGATACAACCCCTTTAAGCAGTTTACTGGCTGCAGACTCCATCACACTCTATTCTTCCTTTGCTGTTCCAAGCAGGAAGTAGCTTTGGGCTCCTGCCTCCCCTGGCAGTTTCACCACTGTCAGCATCATATTCTTCTATCTCTATAAATTGTATTCTGCGTATTTAATTTTGAAACACTGGTCTTTTAACTAAGTATGAGGGGTGTATATGCACATAGTTTACAGAGCAATTGATGCATTGAAAGGATTACATAGCTGGTATAATACATAGTGATAACTGAATTTGTGTATATATGACAAACTTTGACTTCACTCCTATAACTTGGACACATACCAATAAGAACACATACCAAGTAGTCAAAATACATAACACAATATACAGAAGTTTCATGATGTTATGTTGGAATATTTTCTGATTATATATGTTAAAATTATAAAACATTAATTTCTGAAATTTTCACTATATTCTTCAATGGAATATTAAAAGTCCTTACACATTTTGCTATCTGACTCCATTTTGTCTCTCAACTTATCACTCCCTCATGTCACGTTAGGATTTTTCTTTTGATTTGCAGGGAAGTCATGATCATCTACTAGATGTTTGGTTTCTGCCCAACATTTGCAGGTGCATAGGATCTACAATGAAAGCACAATTTAGGAATGCATTTGAATCTTTGTTTAAAAACATACAAAGCAGTATCCATGAAAATATAATATATAGTCAATAGTGCCTGAAACTGAACATTGACTACCAAAAAACAGTTTACTGCATAAAGATTAATTAACCATTCCCAAATACCATAGGTGCAAGCCTTGTGCTTTTGCCCACTTGCTTCTTTTAGTTCCTCTACCCTATTTATATGCTATAACATGCTTGTTTCTTATTTGTGTCATTAGAAACAAAGTTATAACAGGCAGTCCCCCCCACAGTACAAAAGCCCTCTTAGCTAGCTGTTAGATAATCGAGGACAAGCCTTTGCTGAATTACTTATTTTCTCTTATCAGGAGTTTAGATTATACAATCTTGAAAGCACTGTCATATTATTCAGTTATGTTCTCTAACAGGTCAGGCAATGCAATGATCAAGCTGCATGCCATTTTTAAAGCAACATCAATTAACCTATGGGAAGTCAAATGTCTAATATACCTGGAAGATCTAGCAAATTCTGTGAATCACTTAGTGCCCTTATCTGCAAAAAGTATTAGAGATCTGCTACGATATTTGTGGAAGTATTTGTCAAGTTATATAACACTGTAGCAGATATAAATTCAACTATCCCACCACTCAATACTGTCTGCTGTGTGAAGGCTCCTCAACCCTCCATTCAATAGTCATTGAGAAAATAGCAGATTCAAATGTTGCAAAGATTAACAAACATTTATTAAAAGTCCCATAAATACAAGACTTCATTGGTAACAACTTGTTACTTGCGATTGATAGTGGTGGTAATCCATAGTAGGCGGCAGAAAAGAATCAGGAACGCAATTCCATGCGGATTGATCGCAATTGATCGCAAGTAACAAGTTGTTACCAATGAAGTCTTGTATTTATGGGACTTTTAATAAATGTTTGTTAATCTTTGCAACATTTGAATCTGCTATTTTCTCAATGAAGTATTTGTCAAGAACATATCCAGAGTCTGGAGTAACCGATATAGCAGGTATCTGCAGCATCCACTAAGCTCCAGTTATTGGCTTTGTTCACACAAATAAAATAAAACCTAGAAGAAGCTCTGATCGCCGGCCATGGCCATTGCAACAAAAAACGCGGTTTCGGCGTAGTGCTTTATATTTGTGTTCATCAGTGTGAACTCTGTCATTCCCTGCTCTATAATGTTTATTGAATCCTGGCCAACGCCCGTGGTCAAGAATCCTCCAGCACTCTACTAGTTAACCTGTTTCCTTGCAAGTCTTTTTGGTTGACAGCCTTGTATTCCAACCCGGTCTTTTGTTGCTTTGTTGGGTTTTTTTTTGTTTTCCTTTGTGCTCTGGTCAGCTATGTAAGGGCTATTGAACGTTCACCCTTTGCCTGCTGTATTGGTTTCTTTTAGTGCCTGTAGCTAGCTTTTTCGCTTCTTTGCTTATATCTGTTACCTGACTTTGGCCTTGTTACCAACTATCCCTCTGCATTGTGATTCTGTACTGTTTCTCCGGACTATTGCTGACATGGCTAGCCTGACCCTTCACTGTGTTCAGTGTTTGTTTGTCTGCTTCTGGTGTGTTCACTTATTTAGTGTATCTCGCAGTGTTCGGTTAGGGCCGACCTGTTAAGGAGTTGGGCACCTCCAAAAGGCAGGAAAAGTGGATGGGAACAGCGTCAGGGCCTCATTCTATCTGTGTCTACTTGTGCGCCCCTGACCAATTCCTTACATAAAAGTATAAAAAATAATAAAAAATATTAAAAGTTCAAATGACCCTCCTTTTGCAATTTTAAAAATTAAAAAATAATGAAGCTGCACATAATCAGTATTGCTGCCTCCATAAAAGTCTGATCTATTAAAATATCACATCAGTTATCCCCTATGCTGAACACTGTAGAAGAAAAAATTCTGAACTAAAAAAAAAAATTGTTTTTTTTGGTAATTTTATGTCTCCAAAAAACTTAAATAAAAAGTGCTCAAAAAGTCCCAAAATGGTCCCAATAAAAATTACATGTCAGCCTGCAAATTATGAGTCCTCATTTAGGTCCATAGGGGGAAAACACAAAAATTAATTAGTTGCAGGTAATGGCACTTCGGAACGAATTTAAGAAATAGAGAATGTTTTTATTTTTTTAAAAAGTACTAGAACATAACAAACACCCTACCTACTTGGTATCACTGAAATCATACTAACCTGCACAATGCAGATAACACATCATTTAAACCTAATAAACACCATAAAAACAAAACCCCCATTTATTTTTTTCACATCTCAGCTCACTTTGATTTTTTTTCTTAGCTTTCTCAGCACACTATACGGCATAGTTAATAGCACCATTAAAAAGGACATCATGTCTCACAGAAATTAAGCCCTCATATGTCTATGTAGATGGAAAAAAAGATTGCTCTTGAATGGTGAAGAGGAAAAAATGAAGAGCCATAAAATTATGACCATGAGTAGGGAAGTGGTTAAAAACTGGATTATAGAAACATATTTAGCAAGAATAGCAGAAGAAAAATAAGGAACTGGTAACATCCGTTTGTGCTCACTGCCAAAAAATTGAGATTTAAAAAGATAGATGGACTTTTAAAATATTGTTTAAGAGAATATCTACACAGGTTCAACCTCTACTATCAATAAATCCTGACCTCAAAGTAGGACAATATGCAATGATATGTTTCGAAGGTTGCCAGTACTTTCTCTGCCACCTTTTCCAGAGTCAAAGGACACAGAAAGACGATTCTGCAATCAAGACCTCACATGGACTAAATCTGGGAGAGCGGTTAAATGTGAAGAACCACATGCCAAAGACATCCCTATCATCAAGGTAAAAGGGCATTTTCAGGTGATTCAGGTTTCTCCTACAGCACTCAGACTTAAAGGACATAAACACTGGGTTCACAAGGTAACTGCAGTTCCTTCTAGTCAGCTTTTCCTTACTAACTGTGGGAATTCTGTATCTTGCCTATGTGGTTTTTGAAGATAATAAGCAAAAATGCTATATATGAGACTAATAATCTCCCTCCACAGTGTCTACCTGTGCATGGAATTGCGTTCCTGATTCTTTTCTGCCGCCTACTATGGATTACCACCACGGCAGCCAGCGTAATTGCGGGGCGAAATCTGTCCCCGCAATTACGTCAGCAATAAGCCATGTGAACTAGCCTTAAATGTTGTACTGATCATCAACTTGCCAATTCAGGGACTACACAGAAAGCAGTCAATTAAGCTGATGAACTAAATTACTGAAGCATGCAGGATTTACCCTATTTCATTTACTACAGTACATCCAGTAATATTTACACCATCAGTTCTACAGAGAGTGGAGCTTTCAACAAAAAGACAGAGAGTTAGTAATAAATGAGAAAAACGGAGACACATTAAAGACAGATGACAGAAAACTACAATTTGGTCCACTGTTTGCCATATGTATTTATATCATTTCCATTGTATTTTTTATCCTAGGATAGATACTTGTTTCACTTACTGTTGATTTTACAACCACATTTGCTGGAAGTTTGTTTCAAGCATTTACTGCTCTGTGAGTTAAATAATATTTTCTGACATTGCATCTGATATTTCTTAGCTAATTTCATATTGTGCCCTCTTGATCTTATGCTTAGTTTCTAATTAGCCCCTTTACTGACATTTAACATATAAGTATTTCATAATGCTGGTAAGGGAGTATGGAGTAAGCTCACTCATTGAGCCCATCCCATGCGCAGTGGGTGCAGCTGAAACCCACTGCTAACAGCTGTTTAATTTATTAGACAAACATCGCTGCACACCATTCTTAGCTCGATTTGGCTCCCAACAACGAGACTGCAGGTTGCCAAGCAGTTGCCATAGCAGTTGCTTCTGTTACTTCCTTCCTACCTCAGGCAGTAAGTAATAGAAGCATCATCTTGATATACAAGCCATCAAGCCCCGTAGTAGTCAAATACTCTAGGACAGGGGTGGACAATTAATTTTGCCATGGGACCACATGAGAAATTAGGATGGTTTTAGAGGGCAGGACTAATAGAAAAAAAATAGGGTGAACGGAGAAAACAAATTTTTGGGGTTTATTTTTGTGGAAACTTACTATGTGATAATGACACATTATCTTTATTTTGTGGGTCAGTAGAATTCTGTAGATACCAGATTTTTAAAGGGTGCTTAATATGTTTTACCAGTTTTATTTCCTAGATAGCTAAGCTGTGTCAGGGATAGGTTGTTATGGGGTTAGGGTTTTTATTTGTATCGTCTTCCATTTTAGGGTGAATTTGACTTTTCCACTTTTAATTCCAACTTTATAGAAAAAGTGAGGTGACCGACACAAAGACACAATTCTGACATTTTTTATGGCGGTAACATTTAAAAATAATGTAGTTTTAAATATTTTTTTTTTCCTGTCTCACCTGGGTATTTGTGCAAGTGATTGCTAGTACAATATACAACGTTACCTGTGTATTGCAGTGTAGTGTCATTCAAGCGATCCCTTATTAAATCTTGCCTCTGGTCACAATTAGCATAGGTAAGTAGCTAGGTTACATTGGTAGCCCTTCAGTAGAGTACATACATCCTGTAAAACTTTCTGTAAATGTAAAAAGTTGGACAGAAGTTCTGCAGGAGGCAAACCAGACCGGAAAGTAAACAGTTAAAGCAGCAAACTATGTGCCCCCCTCACCTGACTACAGTGTAACAAGTGAATGGTGTCCCCCCCTCACCTGCTCCTGTGAGATAGATGGCATGGAGGACCTGGTGTCTCTTTCAGTGACACCAACAGAGCTCCAGTGTCACCCGACTGAGAGTGGACCAGGTACCAGCACAGGGAGAAGTGGTCGTCTTCCCCTTATTTTTTTCCTTTCGGCCCAGACTGCCCTGATGACTTCTCCTGGCCACGACTCATCTCTGCAGAATTTACCACACACACATCTTAGAATCCTCACTTTGTCAGCAGTTCCTTACTTATAGGTATATAAGTCCTCTCAGTTGGGTAGCTCTATAGTTCCCCTCATCAAACAGGAAGCTCTATGTATCCCCTCCTCAGGTAGCTCTATAGGTCCCCTCATGCAGGTATATATAGGTCCCCTCAGGCAGTTATATACATAGGTCCCCTGAGGCTAGGCTGTGGGTGAGTCTACAGCAGTGATTGGCATCCAGCTCTGCTATCCCTAACTGAGCCTGTTAGAGGGGCACTAATGATGATTAGTCTAAACAGTAGTACACAAGGTTACAGAGCTCTAAAGGGTTAAAGTAATATAAACAAGCTCATCCTACTGATAAGTCACAGCAGGGAGTGGCATCACCATCTTGGAGAGGGCTACTAGAGCAATAAGAATATAAAGAGGTTGTCAGTTACCTAGGGGAGCTTGTGTACAAAAACAGAAGATAAGAACTGCTCTAGCACTTAATGGAAACAGAATCAAAATAACAGTGTATTGTATTTGGTAATAGTCTTTAGAAATTACCATTGGACAAGTGGTAGCGGCTGCTACAAGGCCCGCTGTCTTTGGGGGGCAAAGCTCATTAACATTTCATATAAAATTGTGAGAGGTTTGGCTCCTGCCATATTACGGGGCTTAATGCCACAGTCCCAGCTTTGAGCTATGCCTCGCAGCATATTTTCTCAGTCGGCGGGCCCCATTAAAAAGTTTGGTATAGTTCCCAGCTTTCTCTTGTTATGTCCCTGCTTCTGTTTATATAGCCAAGCATTCACCTAGCTTTCTATAAAGCCTTACTGCATCATTGACTCATTTTTAAGCAGTTGGATATCAGAACCCCTAAATCTTTCTCTTTTAAAGTCCTGACTAACACAGAACTGCCAATAGGATACTCAGACAGAGGATTCCATCTCCCCAACTGAATTATTTCCCATTTGGAAACACTGAGAGACATTTGACAAACATTTAAAGGAACATCTTGTACACAACAATGTAGCAGGTTTGTGTACAGTAAACTATTGAATTGTTAGTGTTGCTGTTGTTACAGCTTTAAGGCTATGTGTACACGTGTCAGATTTTTAAGCAGATTTGGTATTGGGAATCCGCAAAAATCTGACTGTAAACTAGACTCAATAGAAAATCCAAGCTGTAGTCTACATAGATTGGATTTTCTGAGGTCAGGTTTCAAATCCAAAAACCGGGTCAAAAATCTTACATGTTCTATAATCTGTCATATTTCACTTGAAAATGACAGATTATAGTGCTCTTCAATTAAACGGGACTGCCAAAATCTGATACTAAAAACAAAAACCGAGTGTAAAATACTGGGCGGATTCTGATTAGAATCTGACAAGCACTTTGTCCTCTGCTGTGTTCATGTAGCCTCAGACATTCAGTAAAGGCTTTTTCAACTGTTTCTAGTGGAAAGGTATAGTTACCCCTAGTTGGTTGTTGCCACAGAAATGCTGAGTAGGAAGCCAGCTTGCATAGCAATGTTTCTAAGCACAAAAAAGTAAAAAAAAAACCAAAAAACAAGGTTTGTCATAGTCTGGTAACCTCAGAGCAGAGGCACTTAACAAAGCTTGCTTGATGTTATCAGATGCTTGTAGTCTTTGTAGTTATTTCCTAAACAGTATACAGGTTTATCTGATGTATATCCCTTTAGCAATTCCTGCATGGGGAGAAAGAAAATAAGAATAATCAAAAATACAATACAATAGTCAGTGACTCGTATTTGCTTTCTATTTAATCTTACTGATTTTAAAAAAGATCTGATCTTTTTTTTCCAAAATTGCCACATTACATTTTCTTTCTTATTTTTTCAGCTATTTCAAAAAATATTTTCTTCTCCAATGTGGCACCATACTGTATATCTAACCCTACAATACTTCATAAAACCATTTTGGGAAAGTTGAGTTAGTGTTATGGCAGCCACTTGTACCACTATGCACTACTTTGCTTAACACTGTTTAGCATAAACTAAATGGGCGTCCCCTCCCTGGTGTCCTATTATAATACTGGCTCTTGAAGAATTACGAGTTAATTGTGTCCTTAACCAAGATAGTTTACTACCTCTCTTGTACCCCTTTTGCCTTCAGCTTATTTCAGTAATGTTTTTATTCACTCAATCTTTTACCCAGCATGGTGGATTCAATTTGGTAAAAAACACCTTTGATAGGTAAGTTGGTCTACAGGAAGCGTGACCTTACCACAGTTTAGGTAAAACACAATACACATTGGCCCTTACAGAGACAAAGAAAATTCTAAGGGCATGTTCCCACGGCAGTGGACAAATACAGCCCTCCCCCCTCCCATTGAATTGTTCATATTCCGTACGGAAACCGGACAGAAGAATGAACATGTTCAATGTTTTGCAGCCGACCGCCGGCGGCAAAGCTGTCGGGCGGAAAACCCATGCCGTGGGGACATGCCCTAATAGTAAACATAAACTACAAATAAACGATATTCAATAACTTATACATAAGCAACATGTAGAAAAAATAGGTTACATTCTGTGCCCTACTGCATATCTGGGACCTAGGAGTTCCCTGTAGTAAAGATCATATCCCTGTAGGGAAGTTAAAGGGTGAAAATTAGGGGGCTCCTTAGACTCTGTTCCTCAATGTAGCTTTTCGGCAAGTTAATTCACAACCAAGATATTGAACTTCGCTTCCATATTGGCCTCAGTACAACTGTACACCAACACAAAAACACATGGGACTGGTGTATGAGAAACCTCTGAACAAATGAAAAAAAGTGCCTAAAATCCCTTTCCAAAATGAATTTCAGTTCCTTCTGCCTGAATACGGCCTTCTACTATAAGCAAAGATTTTTTTTTAATTATCTTCATCACTTTAGTGTACTGTGTAGTGTTTATTCTATTTTCAACAGATATAAAAAAAATTATTGGGAACAAGAAATCCTGGCAAAGTTCTCTGCTGAACCAAAGGAGCAGCAACAGAGGAAGTGAAAGCTCACTCCTACAGGGAGCAAGGGCATGTCCCCATGGCACGGGTTTGCGGATGGTTTTTCAGATGGTTTGAGGTCGGTTTTTTAGATGGTTTGTGGTTTTGCAGACCGTCTGAAAAAACGGCCACAAACGAGCACAACGGGCTCCTATGGAAAACTTGTGCAGCAGTGAATATGTGCAAGTGAAGGGGATATGTGCTCATTGCGGAGAAAAGCTCACACAAACCGGACAAATACCAGTCGGATTAACTGACCAGTATTTTTCCACTGCCATGTAAACGAGCCCTAAGGGTCTGTCTTATGAACCAGAGACGAACCCAGAACACTTGACAGGATGATGATATCCAACAACAACATTAGCTGTTGATGCTTCTCTGGCAGCCATGCATGCATCATGTCTCATTGAACTCAACCAATGTCCAAGCCATGGCAACAGTCATCAACTACACCAGTACATTGCAGGGACTTACAGATGTTATAAACCTCATCCACTACAATTAGTGGCTAAATCATTGGTGTGAGGAAAATTGACACAAAAATGACAAGCCACACCTGCAGCTTTCATCACTCAATTTCACTTACACAACATATGTCCTAGGAAGCCATCAATTAGGCAGGGCCTGGCTGACAAAGGACAGAGAGGAGATCATTCTAGCAGAGTTCCGCACATCATAGGATGCTCATTTAAATTTAAATTCGTTAGTACCTGGCTCAGGCTAATACACATGGGCTCTCACAGACCTGGACAACAAAAGGGTCATGCCAGACTCTAAGGCACCGATATTTCATAAGGATTTAAGGGAGAACAGTTCATAACAGGTCCACCCCGGTTTCATATTTTAAAATATGAAACTTCACACACAATAGAGATGTCCAAAATGGAGCTGGATCCGGCGCTCCGAGATGCAAGGAACAGCGATCTCTCACTAGCTTTAGTAGAAACAAACTCACTTTTATTGTCTAAAAGTGTAACAGACTCTTGCTGACACACAATTAAAACAAATAGATTTAAAAGCTCAACGCGTTTCTTGCGGTATACCCGCACTTCCTCAGGAGCATAACCACACTGCATTTAGAAACAGTTTATATAAGACTTAGGAACAAACGATGGGCGGTTCTCTAAACACCATAAGCTATACACGAAGCCCGTTAGATTCATGTGTTCTAGTTCAATAGTAAGAAAGGCTCTGAATGGATGGGGAGTTAGTCATTCACTATTCGTATCATAGCACATGGCTCAGAGTGGTAGAAAAGGATAATGAGAGCTGTCAAACACATGGTACCATTCGAAATCTGGGTCCTAGTGTCGGTGTTCTCCGAGGTATAAATAGATACTCGTATAAAATGATAAATATATGTTAAAATTAGTGATAAATAGACACAACATGATGTAACCTAAATTCCTATATATTGATAAAAACTCATAAAGCTGTTAGGTTAGCAATAACAACCTTGCTCATTCCATCACCCGTCTTTAGATGGGCATAAAGTTAAAAGGTACTCATGTATTTATAATTCTATAGGTGTTACCTCTACTATCCGCAGGTGGTAAAAACCTTCATATTTTGCTGTATGTATCCCGGGGGGGGGGGGGTAATGTTAAATGAATTCAAAAACATCATTAAATCGTTTTGGCTTTAGGGTTTGCAATGTAAAGATCCAAAACATTTCTTTTTTTGTAAAACCTGAGAGCGATTAGGTATATCGTTATCTACCGTATCGATGGGAATAATATTAAAAACTGAAAAAATTTTGTTATGTACTTCTATACTTCCTACACATGTAGCTGTCACTCTTGCATTTGTATGGCATCAGAGAAGGGAGAAACTCAAAGTTCAGACAGTTCAGGCTGTCGGCTGAGCGTTCTGTCCTGCCCAGGTCGCGGACGAGAAAGCGCTGGCAAAGGAGATGCAGTGAACAGATCGCAGACAGGAATGCGCAGGGGGATATATGTACAAGCAGCGGCATGCATGGACGAGAGAGAGATCATGTGCAGTCCCATGTAAAACAGAAAACACAGCAGTCCCATGTAAGAGATGCAGTTTTACATCGACAGTACCACGGAAAACGGAAAACAAAGCAGGCGCATGTAAGAGGTGCAGTCTTATATCGTCAGTCCCATGTAAATATCATGTGCAGTCCTACATAAAGCAGAAAATAACAGCAGTGTCATGTAAGAGGTGCAGTTTTACATCGGCTGACCCACAGAAAACATAAACACAGCAGTCCCATGTAAGAGTTGCAGTCTTACATTGGCAGTCCCATGTAAATATAATGTGCAATTCCCACGTAAAACTGAAAACAGCAATCCCATGTAAGGAGTGCAGTCTTAGAATGGCAGTCCAATAGAAAACAGAAAACACAGCAGTCCCATGTAAGAGATGAAGTTTTACATCATCAGTCCCATGTAAATTTAATGTGCAGTCCCACGTAAAACAAAAACCACAACATTCCCTTGTAAGATCAGCAGACCAACATAAAACGGAAGACAAAGCAGCCCCCTATAATAGTCTCAAGTAAATATCATGTGAAGTCCCACGCAAAATGGAAAACACAGCAGTCCCATGTAAGAGATGCAGTTTTACATTGGCAGGCCCACGTAGGAGGTGTAGTCTTACATCGACAGGCCCATGTAAATCAGATGTGCAGTCCCACACAAAACATAAAACACAGCAGTCCCACGTAAAATGGAAAACACAGAAGTCCCATGTAAGAGGGAGTTTTTAAATCGGAAACCCCCAAACGTAAAGGAAAAATACAGCATCTATGAAAAGAGGTGCAGTCTTTTTTTGGGGTAGAAAACCATGTAAACTATGGCAGTACCGCGTAAAACAAAAAACACAGCGCCCATGTAAGAGATGCAGTTTTACATCGTCAGTCCCACGGAAAACGGAAAACACAGCAGTGTCATGTAAGAGGTGCGTTTACTTCGGGTCCATGTAAATATAAAAGTGCCATCCCAGAAAAAATAAAACACGCAGTCCCATGTAAGAGGTCCAGTCTTACATTGACAATCCCATGTAAATATGATTTGAAGTCCCACATAAAACATAAAACACGCAACCCCCAGTAAGGGGGCATCTTAATCGAACAGCCCCATGAAAAACGTAAAATTAAACAGCTTTCCCTTGAAAAACGTGCAGTCTCATATCGGCAGGACCCACAAAAATGTAAACACCATCCAATGTAAAGGTACAGTCTTACTAGGCAGCCTATGTAAAATAAAAAAACCGCACCCCCCATTAAGAAGGGGAGTTTTAATTTTGGCAAACCCACGTAAAATGATAAATACAGCAGTCTTATGTAAGAGGCAGTCTTACATGGGAAAACCCCCGTAAATTCAGTGCAACCCCGTAAAAAAAAAAATTTTTTTTTGGAACGATGTGAGGTCCCATGTAAATCACTTGCAAGACAAATTTGCAGTCCCATGTAAACACAAATAGATGAAGATTATAGTTTTGTTCTGCAGATCAGAGTTGTAATAATCTGCAGAATATATCACTGTGTGAGTGAGACAGACAGAGAAAAAAAATCACCCATCGAGTTACTATCGAGTTACACTTAGCTTTTCACTTCCATTGATTTCAATTAGTGTTGAGCGATTACGTTGGCCATCGACATCGGTAGTCGGTAGTTGGTAGTAGATTATGATCGATGACCATTAAAGTCAATGGGAGAGCAACAACAACTTCATTCTTACACCCAAACAGGGCTGGAGAAGCTGGAATTAACATCCACAACAGTCAAATGGATACGTGCTACATCTTAGGCAACACACACTTAGGTTTTTATAAAAGCCCACAGAAAAAAAAACACACACCATTCACTATCCCTGTTTTGTACCACAGCATGACCCTTAAACCTGCATCACCCACAAATTAAAAGTGCCAGAAGGCAGTATGATTTGAACCATCATTTTACTTGAACTGGAAAATTGATATACCTGTCCGGGGCCACAGCATGAGCCCCAAACCTGCATGACCCCCACATTTAAAAAGTGCCGGAAAAAAGGAGTCTTTCAACCACCATTTTAGTTTCACTGGACATTGACTATACCTGTCCTGGGCCACAGCATGAGCCCCAAACCTGCATGACCCCCCACATTTTAAAAAGTGCCGGAAAAAGGAGTCTTTCAACCACCATTTTGTTGAACGGGACATTGAATATATCTGTCCTGTACCGCAAGAATGACCATTAAACCTGTTGCCCCAAACAGATTAAAAAGGGGCCGGGAAAAGGAGTCTTTTCAACCACAAATTTTAGTTGAACGGACATTGACTATACCTGTCGTGGCCGCAGTATGCCCAAATTAAAACCCTGTCTGACCCCCAAATTAAAAAGTCCCGGGGAAAAAAGGAGTCTTTTGAACCACCTTTTTATTGAACTGGAAATTAACTATATCTGCCCCTGTTCCGCAGAATGACCATTAAAACCTGTCTGACCCACAGATTAAAAATTTGCCAAAAATAGGAGTCTTTCAACCACCATTTTAGTTTCACTGGACATATACTGTCCCTGTCCTGGGTCCCGCTTGCCCCTCCTTTATGAGTGCGGACCAATTGAGCTTCACTTGGAAATACTGGTGGTTTTAACGCTTCCTGTTCCACCCCAGGTGCCCTTTTTCTTGGCATTCTTTTTTTTCATTTTACTCAACGTGGGTGGAGGAAATTGTCTCTGTACTTTGTTTCTGTCCGTGCTCCATACTCCATGTCCTCTGAATAACCTACATCTGGTCAAGGGTTTTTCCCGTACCTCCCTTGTACAATCAGAGCAATTTTTTTACGAGCTATTTTGTGCATGCAAGTTTTTTTAGTAGTTTTTAAATTTTAGAAAACACATTTTTTTTTAAAAAAGGATTTGGGAATCCCACCATGTTTTGTTTCTCTTTTTTTAATTGTTATTAAATGGGTTGTCTCAATAAAGGGGTTTTATAGCTATGTTAAAGATCTTGATAAAACTTGTCATTTTGAAATTTGTGTCCATTTACAGTGTGCTACCTATTCCCCGTTTCTGACAGCACCATCACCCTTGACCACTCTTGACAATTGTTGGGAAAAACAAATGTCTGTTAGAAACAACATTTTTTTATAATAGACGTGTAGTATAGCCTGCATTTCAAAGCAAAAATGCCCCCAAAAATTCAAAGCATGACCCATGAGCCACCCTTTTGGGCAATTGTGAAGAACAAATGTCTGTTAGAAAACAAAAATTTTTTTATAATAGGACCCGTAGTATAGCTGCATTTTCAAAGCAAAATGCCCCCAAAAATTCAAAGCAAAGACCCTTGAGCCACTTTGGACAATTGTGAAGAACAAATGTCTGTTATAAACAACATGTTTTTATTTTAAAGGGGCCTGTAGATAGCTGCATTTTAAAGCAAAAAGCCCCCAAAAAAAATTCAAAGCAGACCTTGACCCCTTTTGGAAAAATTGTGAAGAACAAATGTCCCCGTTAGAAACAACATTTTTTTTTTAATAGACTGTAGAAAATTTCTGCATTTCAAAGCAGCATGACCCAAAAAAAATTTAAAAAAAAACTTTTTCAGGGCCCCTGTTTTAAAAATTGTGAGGGAGAAATGACTTAGAAGCCATTTCCCGTTCCCCAAAGGGCCTTTTTTATTCTGTATCTCCCCAGGGTACATGCCCCAAAAAATTATAAATATGCTTCTCGTCACTATTAAAAAATGTGAGGGAGAAATTCACTAAAAGACATTTTTTTGTTCCAAAGGACCATAATTTTGCTGTATTTACAGAACAGACCCTAAACCATTGACAATGCGAAAATTCTTAAAAATAAAGTGAAATAAATGGAATACGGTTTTTGTCATGAAACCTTCAGTCTTTTACAGCCCCCCCACAGCAAAACCAAAAATGAATTTGGGGGAAAAGAGAATAAAAATTGCAGTAAGAAATAAATTTAAAAACATTTTTCAAGAAAAAATGATTTTTTGTTTGAAGAGGAAGTGAATTAGACCGGCAACTAACGGTGCCTCCAATTGGGCCCCAAAACATTCAGAATCCTGCCTGATTCATCGATGAAAGTCAAACGCCCCACTTTCTTGGAAACCCCGGTTTCGTTTGTCTGTAATGCCCCCTCCACGGGGCTGAAGGTCCGCTCAGATATGACGCTGGCTGTGGGGGGAAACCCTCTATGGCGTGGCGACGAGCTGGGGGCCATTCGTCCTTTTTGATCCCCAAAAGTCTATTGGGCCCCCGGAACAATACAAAAACCGGTTTGACAAGATAGTCTGCACCATGATTTAAGTGGTTTTTGTGTGTTTGGATGTGTGCCCTGCATTGCATGCGTTTGGTGAGGTGGTAAAAAAAAGATTGCCAAGGTACCCATTAGGTTTTCTGCCACCTTGCCTGCTGCTGTGCACGGCTACTTGGCCTCTACGCGCCCACGTCGCTGATTTTGTTCCACCGGACATTTGGGGAAGTGAAGAACAAAAATGTTCCCCCGTTGATCAATCAGCAAGGTCTCATTTCCTGCATTTTTACCTCTATTTGGGTGGGTGGAAGGAAAGTGCTAGTTTTGTTTTGACCGGGGATCCGGGGAAGGGGGGGGACCATAATGTTTTGTTCATTTTGATGGCCTTAATGCGAAAATCATGTTGGGGGAAAAATGGAGCACCCAAACCCTAGTGGAATGGAGCCTTGACCCCAAAAAGCCTCTGGGTCGAGGGGCATAGAAACTGATTTTCCTTTCATCTTCCCCCCCCCCCTCAAAATTCGCGCAACCTTTTTCCCCAAGGCAAGGGAAAAGTCGGTAACGGGGGTGTCTAGGAATACCTCCCCCTCCCCCTTCTCCTCCGTTTGCCCCCCGGGCAAGCTTCAACACAGCCCGACTTCCCTAAAATGCACTCTGAGAGCTGAGGCCACTTGAAACTAGCTTGGACCCCGAACCATGCCTAATAAGCCCCGATGAAATTTAAAATTTTTGGGCCTTGTGGATTCGACAGGGAAAGGCTCCGTGTCCGCAACGGGGGTTCCTCCCCTCCAACGCTGGCGGGACCTGTTGTTTCAGAGTGTCCCAACGATCTTTCCAGAACTAAGATCCCACAATGCTCATGCTGCAAGGGGAAATTGTCCGCACTGCCCAAATTTTTGGGGGCTTCTTCAAAACGGGCAAGGATGGTGAAAGGGCTCTTTCACCTCCCCCCACTCTGGGTGGTCAACCCCCCGGGGCCCCCGCCCATGCTTGTCGGCCATTTTCACTTGTACTGCTAATGGCATTGTGCGGGGCCCCTACAATCGCTGGAGCATGTGGGGGGAAAATTCCAGGTGTTCCATTCAAAAATGAGAGGTTAAAACGGGGGGGCCCGAGTTTTACGCTGAAACCACCAGGGGGGACGAAGCGGGGGGAAAACGGGGAAAAGTGCGAATTTAGACTTTCACCCTCCTCAGCAGGCAGCCCCCAGACCCGGGGTATTTTCTTTAGAAATTTCTAAGAAAGGTTATGACATGTCCAGGCAAGGGGATGTGCTCCACCCTACCGATTTTAAAGGGGGGCCCAAGCAGATTTCCCCTTTTTATCGCACACCACCTTGCCCGGGCACAAAGTTCTTGGAAACCCCCCAGCGTCGGCCCCCTCTTTGGGGGGAACCCGTCCACAGCTCCGACCTGTGGTGGACTTTCCCAAGAAAATTTAATTTCAACACCCCTGGTTTTATGGTCACGTGCCCCCAAGGACCTTGGGGGAAAGAACCCTGCACCATCCCTGCGGTTTTAAAGAGCGGGGACCGAGCCTGTCCCCACCCCCCCACCCCCAGAGCCATCCCCCCCAGTCCCCCAGTGGAGCTGTCACAGAATAAAAGGGGCCCTTTGGCCGTTACTACCCATTTTGGTCGGGGGTCAGAGGGACTTTTCCGGCCACAGATGCAACAACCCCTTGAAATTTTAGGACACAGGCTGGCCCAGGGACGGTTTTTTGGGCAAAAGAAATGCCTGCTCGGCATGGTTTTGGGGGGCAGGCAAGGGGCCATGCGGGGCGGGCCCCACTGTGCCCCACCAGGGGAAAGGAAAATTTTCCCCAAGGCCAAAAAGCTGGCAGCCGACTTCAGTTTTTGGCTTTGGGTTTGGTTTGGGGTTTAAAGTGTTTTTTGCTCCCAAACCTGGAAAGACAGAAGGTTGGTGCTAGATGGCCGCTGAACGGTGGGGCCGGGCCCCCCGTCAAACTGGCAAAGGAAAGGGGGGAAAAGGGTCTCTGGGGTGGGGGGGTCTGGGGGACGGTGGAGGCTGAAGCGGAGGCTGATCCCTGATCATGACCTTAGAGACTGGGCAGTGGGGAAACGTTTTGGGGGTGGGGGGGAGGAGGAAACGGAGAAGAGGTGGAAGTGTTGGGGCCCCGGGCGTCGGCCCTCCCCTTTTTTGGCCAAGTGTTCCCCCATTTCAAACTTTTGCATTCCTGCATGTGATAAGACATGTTGGTGGGGGTTTTAACCCCCTAAGTTTTTTCCCCATTACTTAGGCCGTTTAGGGGCAAAGGCAGCAAATGACATCGTGGGGAATCAGGGGCTTGGTCAAAGAAAGCCCGGCTGAAGGCCCTGGCCCTTTTTTGAGGCGATAAGCGAGGACGGGGTTTGGGGCCTGCGTGGGGGAATCATTCAGGGGGATTTTCGCGACCCCCCTTTCCCCCCTTTTTTGAGGCGGAGCCCGTACTGACACTACCCCCATCGTCTTCCTCCTCGTTCCAGTGATGAAGCGCTCGCAAGCAAATTCTGCTGAAAAGACCACGTTGGATCCGCAATGTCCATCATCATCATCATCAACACAGGTGACTTCGTCGTCCTGACATTCTGCATCCAGGAGCTGCGGGCTACAAGCAAGAGGGACTGCAAGGCGTTGCCGAGTGCCCGGGATTTTTGTCGATTGACCGGCTTCCTTCTCCTCCTCTGATGGCATCAGTAACTGGGCGTCAGAGCAGAGAAAATCATCCTCTTTGGCCTCTTGATCTTTTAACATGCCTTCTGGCCCCTTCTCCGCTCCCCCCGTGACTTTACAGCGGTAGATGCTCCTTTAAAATTCTCTACCTAACTACATAAAATCTTCCAATCTCTAATCTAACTAAATTGTAAGGATCACAGCTAACAGTAGAGCTTTCTCTGTGAAGAAATAGATTAATTTCGCTGAGCTGTTTGGACACAAGCAAAGCGCAACTTTCCTTCTGCTCTGAGACGCTGAGAGACACTGAGGCTGAACAGGAAACGCTGTTCTAATAAAACGGGGTCATGTGATTTTTTCCCAGCCAATCGCAACCATACACATCCCAGTCATGACGTCGCACACACATCTCACCCTGCTCTATTCTGTAATCTGATTTGCTGGCCGCCAAAATGACAGGAAGCGCTGAAAAAGGCGCGATCTTAATAGATGATGCACAGATTTTAACCTAAATTATCGCATGATCTAAAAATTTCGATCAACATAAAAACTGTGCCGATTTCAACTTTGTTGATAATAATCGCTCAACACTAATTTCAATGACAGCTGAGAACCTTTCCCTTCTCTCGGCTCACACAGAATGAATCATCATGTGCTCACTTTGCCCTTTGAGAGCGTGTCCCTGCTGGGATGAGAAACATGCCTCTCCATTTCACAAGCTCTGCTTGGCAACCAGCAGAAAACATTGTAAACTGCTGTCACGAGACAACCCCTTTAAATGTTCCTATCATACTGCGTCCAGCTCCATAATACATGGCTCTAAGATCTGGCATCTCCAAGTGACAGTTTTTTTATCGTTACATAATGCGAAAAACAATTTCCTGTTTTACAGTTACTAGGCCTTATACTTGCATTCGTAATAGTCATGTGTGTTTATAAACTCGCACCATTTTTGTGCTCTTGATCCTGATTAACGTTTTGGTTATAGCCCCAGCTATATCCTGTATTCCAGCCTACATCTCCCCAGGATTTACATGTTTTAGTTACACAAATATATATGGTCCACTTATTAAACATGCTGTCTGGCTTGCCAGCGAGTGACAGGAATAAAATATTGAGAAGTCAATCACCATGGGCTGATGAGTTATACCATAAAACAGTAACCCAATGATAATCAGAAACATATTTTTTGCCTCCTCCCAAAAGTCTGGTAACTTATTCTTTTGTGGTTCTTTGTCCCACTCCCCACATCCCAGAAATAAGTATGGAAATGAGATAAAAATGCATTCTAAGTACTGTCTCTTCCTTTTGTCTTGCAAAGTTCTTTTTCAAGGAACAAAATGGTTCACAGCCACAAACCAACTAACTAGACAAATGTGTTGTCCCAGGGTGCTTCCCAGGTAGACAGTCCCTAGCTGTGCACTGGCTTGTTTTTTTATTTGTCCCTCCTTCCTTAGTAATATTATGCTTGAATCCTCGCTTTTTGGATCACGCACTGGAATACTTAGTCATCCATGTCCAGCTCAGGCAGGTACTGGAATCCTAAGTCCTCAGTCTACGGCTCAGGCACTGTAACATTTTTGCAGTGTGAGGCTTGAATCCAGTTAGGTCTCCCCTCCAACTTTACAGAGTTTTGTGTGGTCAGAAGCACTTAGTAGGGACTGTGAAATTGTGGTTCCAGGGCCCTCCTCACATCTCTATTAATGACCTTCCAGTCTTCTGGCTCCAACTTATGGGTATGGTATCATCTACAGAGTGAGTCAGGATCTGAAAAGGAGACAAAAAATCGAGAATGTATGTTAGTCAAGCGCTATGTAAGTGCTGTCACATAAGAGGTCAAACCATTATATTGCATTTGGAGTTATAGTGCAAAACAATATAATCCTAGAATAGGGACTAAACCAAACTATTACCTCATATGGACTGAGGCCTATCCTACTAGAAATATAATTTAACATCTCTACCTACAGCTACTTTGTGAATGATAGACTGTATGAAAGGCATTTCTTTATCCATAACACATCCATGATCTCCTTAATGACTTCTCTGGTGAAATGTGTGACTCGATCACTTTCAGTTGTTTCCGGAACTCCGTATCTGCACACTTCTTCTGACAGTAGCTTCTTGGCTGTAGCTTTAGCAGTCGCTTTGGCAATTGGGAATGTTTCAGGCCATCCATAGAAAAGATTGATGCAGATAAGAACATACTCCCACTTTCCCACTCGAGGCATTTGTATGTAGTCAATTTGTAGTCTATTGAAAGGATAGTCTGCTCTTGGAGTGTGACGCTGTGTGGTCTTCACTGTTCTTCCTACGTTGTTTCTTCCACATATCATACATCCTTGAGTCTACTTGGCAACAACAGTTGTAAATCCAGGGGCACACCCAGTTAGCCAGGTCAGCCATGGCACTCGTTACTCATGTACTTCTTGGGCCATAACAGGATAAAGAGTCTTTGGAATACAGTGTTTGGTCTCTTTTTGCTTCATGGGTGTCTATTCTGGAAATGCCTTTTACATTGATAACTACAAAGTGTGCAGCGGCGACAAGAAGCTTAGGCATCAACTGTTTAGGCGGGAATGCAACGCTGGCATTGCCCCTTTTCGTGAAAGAAACAATCTTGCTTTCCACATTGAGCCATCCCAAAGGCATAGTGAGAATCTATGTATATATTGCCAATCCGTCATAACCGCCTTTTCCCAATGTTTTTAAATTTATTTGACATTTTTATCGACAAATTGAAATCGGCAAGGTTTTTATGGTGATAAAAATTTTCCCAGATCATCGAAAATTAAAGGTTTAAAAAATCTGGCCATCTTTTAAAGATCGCGCCTTTTTGGGCCTTCCCCTTAATTTTTGGGGGCCAAAAATTTAGATTACAGAATAGAGCAGGGGAATGTGTGTGCACCATGACTGGAGTGTATGGTTGCGTTTGGCGGGAAAAATCACTTTACCTGTTTTGCATAGAACACGTTTCCTGTTTGCCTCATGTCTCTCAGCGTCTAAAAGGGATGGGGCCCTGGGGTTGCCTGTGGCCAAAACAGCTCAGCGAATTTTTATTTCTCACAAAAAACCCCTCTACATTTCTGTGATCCTTCCAATTTAGTTAATTGAGATTTTAAGATTTTTTTAGTTAGCTAGGAAAATTTTTAAAACACATCTACCGCTGTAAATTCACGGGGGGGGGGGAGCGGGGGGGGGGGGGGGCCCGGGCAACACAGAAAGCCTTATTTTAAGAACACTGGATAAGTTCACCAAGATTTTGTTAGACATTGTATGGGAAAATCTTTTTTTTATTAACATTTGCTTACGAAAATTTCCCGGATAATTGGGGAGCCTGAACTTATATTGGTAACTCATTTCTAGTAACTGCGGTTTTTTGTTACTGCAAAACTCCCCTTTTTTTTACAAATACTTTCAGATGGTGTTCATTTTTAAATTTTAAAACCCCTTACACCTTGACGTTGATATATCCACCCTTTCATTAAATTACAACCAGCAAACTTGTATCAGCAAGGTTGTTTGTTGCCAAAAATACCGTGTAGTCAAAACATCACAGTTCGTGTTTTTTACTTTTTGGCACCCCCATTGTTCATTGACCAGCAACTCGTAAATCTTAAAACAGCAAAATTTAATATTCACCACAGGGGAAATTTAAAAGGGGCAAAAAAAACCGTTTATTATATAAAACATAACATTTCGTGTTTTTGACTTTTGCACCCCAGCATTGTTCATTTACGCAGCATCTAGTAAATCTTTAAAACACTTTTTTTAAAATTTCCCCCAGGTGGGGAATGAAAGGGGCAAAAAAAATCGTTTATTTTACCAAACATAAACATTAATTTTTTTTTTACTTTTGCGCACCCAATTTTTCATTGAGCGCATTATTAAAACTTAAAAAAAGCAATTCTATTTTCCCACCAAGGGAATTAAAAGGTGAAAAAAAATTTCCGTTAATTATACAAAACTTAAAGTTACGTGTTTTTTGACTTTTGACACCCGCATTTTTAAATTGACGCAGCATCTGTAAATTTTTAAAACAGCAATTCTAAATTCACCACAGGTAAATTTGAAAAGGTGAAAAAAAATATTGTTTTTTTATACCAAAACTTTTTTTTTTTTTTAACATTTTCGGGGGTTTTTTGGGATTTTTGGGCACCCCCGGGGCATTTTTTCCTTAAACGCAGCTCTACGTAAATTTTTAAAAAACACAATTCTATATTCACCACGGGTGAATTGAAAGGGTGCAAAAAAATATGGGTTTTTTATCCCAAAAACAAAAACAGTTACGTTTTTTTTGATTTTTGCAAAACCAGCATTTTTCCCTTTGACGAAAGCATCAAAGGGAAAATTTTAAAACCAATTTATTTTCACCAAAGGTGAATTAAAAGGGTTTGCAAAAAATTACGTTTATCATACCAAAACATAACGGGTTACGGGTTTTTTTGACTTTTAAAACCCCCAGCTTTTGTTTTTGGGCAGCTTTTTCCCGAAAAATTTTTAAAAACGGGCAATTTTATATTAAACCACAGGTGAATTGAAAGATGCAAAAAATACCTTTTATTTTTAACCAAAATTCCCAGATATGTTTTTTTTTTGGTTTTTTCCCCCAGTCCAGATTTGTTTGAAGACCCCGTTGCAGTTAAATTTGAATCCAGAAATTTTGTTTTGTTTAAAAGGGGGAAATTTGAAAATTATTTGTGTTTTTCCCATTTTTTTAATAAGGGGTTTTCCAAAACTTTTCCCTACCTTCTCAAAATTTTTTATTTTTTCGAACATGGAGCAAAATGCAGGGGGAAAAAGCGGGGAAAAAGAGGGGGGGTAGCAAAAGGAGGTAGGGGTTTACGAGAAAAGGGGGCCCCTCCTTCCCTCGGGCGACAACACCAGGGCCAGGGATCGTCTTTTGGGCGGAAGTCAGGCCTGTCATCGGGGTTTCAGGGGCCCTGTGAATCTAAGTAACGAACATCGTCCCCAAAACTGTCCTTCAGGGGGTTTTAATGAAACCCCTCCCACTAGCATTTTTTACCCCCCTCGTCCTCGAAAGTCCGGCCACAAATGTCGTCATCAGCATCCCAGCACCCCGTAAAAAGAAGCCCAAAAAAAATGTCAATTTCGTTTTTTCCCACCACTGGGGATAATCCATTGTTAAAGGACCTTTTGTTAAACAAAAGGGCTTTTTTTGGGGGGTCAAAAATGGCATTTTTAAAAAGATAAAGAGGATGATTTATTGTTTCTGCCCGCCTGGAAAACTGATGCCTTTCAAGGGGGTTTGAAGGAAGGGGGGTCAATGGGGCCCAAATATCCGGGGGTTTTTCCGGCAACGCCTTGCAGTGCCCCTTGTTTGGGTAGCCCGCACTTCTTGGAAAGCAAAAAGTCAGGACGCCCAAGTCACCCTGTTTTTGATGATGATATGAGAGGGGAATTTGGGCGGATCCATCCTGGTTTTTTTCCCGAAGAATTTGTTTGCGGCGCTTAAACATGGACGAGGGGGGGAAGGGACGAGGGGGAAAGTGAAAATTGGGGTTCCCCCCACAAAAAGGGAAGGGCGGTCGCAAAAGCCCCTTGATATGATTCCCCCAGCCACGGTCAGCGAAAACCCCGCCCCTCGCTTTTTCGCCGAAAAAAAGGTCCAGGCCCTCTCAACCCGGGGGGCCCTTATTTGAGAAAGGGCCCCCTGATTCACCCAGCAATGCCCATATCCCCGCCTTTGCCGAAAAACGCAAAAGTAGGGGGAAAAAAACCCTTTAAGGGGTTAACCACCCCCAAAACTTGTCTAGTCACGGGCAGCAATGAATGAGTTGAAATGGGGGGAAAACATTTGGGCCCAAAAAAAGGCAGACCGCCCCGGGGGCCAAACCACTGTCCCCACCCTTGTTCCGCCTCCCCCTTTCCTTCGCCACCCCCAAACCCTTTCCTCGCGCCCTTTGTCCCCTCAAGTCATGATCAGGGTCGGGCCTCCCCCTTCAGCCTCCCCCCGGCCCCCGGAGTACCCCCCAAAACCACCAGGCCCCATCCTCCCCTTTCCCTCCTTCACCCCTTTTTGACGCCCTTTGCACGCCTTTAACAGGGGCCAGCCCCTGGGGCAGCCACCCCTTCTGTCTTCCAGGTTTGGGAGCGGGAAGAAACATTTTAAAACCCAAAAACCATCCAAAAACCCAAAAGCCTAAAGGGTGGGCATTCCCAAAGGCCCTTTTGGGCCCTTTGGAAATGTTGCCTTTCCCCCGTTGGGGGACACAAAAGGGGTTTCCCCCCCTAAAGGCCCTCCCCTTCCCCCTTTTTACCAGATGCCGAGCGGGCCTTTTCTTTCCCAAAAAAACCGTCCCCGGGCCCTGGCCAGCCACTGTCTTCTAAAATTTAAAGTGCTTTGTTTGCACTGTGTCCGGAAAAAAGGCCATCTCCACCCCCAAAACACATGAATTTTTTAAGCAGGGCCAAAGGGCCGCTATACCCTCTGTAAACAGCTCACTGGGTGAGCTGGGTGGATGTTTTGGGGGGTTTGACGGGTTTGGCCCAGGCTGGGGTTTCCGCTTTTCCCAAAAACCGCGGGGATGGTGCGGGGCTTTTTCCCCCCCAAGGGGTCCTTGGTGGCATTCACCGTCCCCAAGAGCCCCCAAAGGCCTTTTTGTTTTTTAATTTCCCCTTTGGAGAGCCCACACACTGGTCAGGAGCGGGTGGAGGTTTAAAGAAACGAACGAGGGCTGGCGGGTTGACAAAAACCCCTTTAATCCCAGGAAAGTGGTGGGCAATAAGGGGCAAAAATCGCTGGCCCCCCCCTTTTAAGGGATCGGTAGGCTGGAGCAATTTCCCTTTGCCTGGCACATGTCATGAACCTTGTCGCCCCAAAAATTTCCCCTAAAAAAGCTCCCCCGGGTTGGCCCTGCCTGCTGAAAGGCCGAGGTCTGAGTTGCATTTCCCCGCCTTTGGGAAACCCTGCTTCGTCCCGCCGGGCTGCTTTTGGCACCCGTCACCCTCGGCCCTCCCCGTCAACCGTCCATTGTTGGGGGAAACCCCCTTTGGTTTTCCCCCCCTCCACATGTTTCCAAACCCGATTTTTTGGAAAGCAGCGCAATGCCATTAACGAAAGTCCCAAAGTGACACAGGGCCTGACAAGCAGGGGTACGGCCCTGGGGGTGTTAAAACCACCGAGTGGGGGCAGGTGAAAGAGCTTTTCCCCACCACCTTCCCATTTTTGAAAAAGCCCCCAAAATTTGGTCAGGGGGGGAAAATTTGCCCTTGACCCATGAGCTTTTTGGGTGACCCTTTTTTCTGGAACGATGTTGGACACCCTGAAACAAAAAAAGGTCCCCCCACCCGGAGGGGGAGGGGACAAAGATGGGGAACAGGGGCCCTTTTCCCCCTCCGTCAAATCCAAAAGCCCCCGAAAATTTTCACAATTTCATCGGTTTTTCATTAGGCAGGGTTGGGGGTCCAGAGCTAGGGGCAAGGGGCGCATCAGCTCCAGGGTGCACCCATTTTCAGGCAAGGGGGGCCCTGTGTTAAAAGCTGTGCCGGAGCAGCGGGGGGGAGGAGGAGGAGAGGTTTCCCTGGGACCCCCGTTTGTTCCCGGGACGCCCCCTCCCTTTGGGGGAAAGGGGTTTTGGGGGAAAATTTGAGGCGGAGGGGGAAAGATGGGAAGATCCGTTTGCTTTTGCCCCTCGCCCCAGGGTTTGGGGAAATCAAGGTTTCCACCTCACATGGGTGTTGGTTTGCTCCATTTCCCCCCAACCATGTTCCGCCCCTTAAGGCCATAAAAATTGAACAATTTTTACTGGGTGCCCCCCTCCTGGAACCCCGGGGTACAAAACAAAACTCAGAAATTTTCCCCTTCCACCCCCCCAAAATAGAGGGGGTAAAATCCCGGGAAATGGAGACCTTGCAAATTGTTTAAACCCTGGAGACATCGGGTTGCATCTGCTTCACTTTCCCCCAAATGTCACGGTGGAAAAAACTCAGCAAAGGGGACAGCGGGTTGGGTGGGCCCAAAGTGGGCCCGTAGGGGCCCAGCAGGGGAAAAGGTGGCAGAAGCCTAATTTGGGGGACCTCTTTGGGAATCTTTGTTTACCACCTCCCCCAACGCATGCAATGCAGGGCACACATCCAACACACAGGGGGTCAGCTTAAGATCATGGTTCACGGCTATCTGCGTCCCCAAAAACCGATGTTTTTTTCCCTGTGTTTCCCGACCCCCAATTGGGCTTCTGGGGTTCCAAAGGGGGGGAATTTGGCCCCAGTGGGTCTTTACACCATAGAGGTGTTTTTTTCCTTTCCCCGCCCAAACCGCGTCATACTGAGCGGGGGCCCCCTTTAGCACGCTGGAGGAAATCCTTTTCAGCAAACCATCCCCTTTTTCCCCGTTTAAAGGGGATCGTTTTACTTTCTCAAGATAAATCAGGGGATGGATCTCGATGATTTTTGTGGCCCCCAAATTTCCGAGGGCACCCAAAATTTTTTGGCCCGGGGCTAAATTCCCCATTCCTTTTTTAAACCCGAAAGGTCCTCTTGAAAACTTTTTTTTAAAAAGATCATTTCTTACTGCAATTTTTTTTTCTTTTCCCCAAAAGGTTTTTATTTTGCTTGGGTTTTTCTGTTTAGGAGACTGTAAAAGACAGCCCGGTTTTTATGACAACACCGTATTCCATTTACTCACTGTATCTTTAAAAATTGTTTGCAATTTTCAATAGTTTTGAGGGCCCTTTTTCTGTAAAAATATGCTATAATTATGGGCCCCCCTTTTGGAAAAGAAATTGGGGTTTTAAGTGGCATTTTTCCCTCCAATTTTTTTAAAAGGGTGAGAAGTATTTTTTATAATTTTTTGGGGTTTATGTAGCTGTGGGATACAGCAATAACATGGTCCTTTGGAACAGAAATGTGGGGTTCTAAGTGCATTTTCCCCCCTCCCAATTTTTAACAGTGGCAGAATCATATTTTTAAATTTTTTGGGGCCCTTTCTGCCTTTGAAAAGGGAGCAATACTTAAAAGGGGCCTTTTTTATTAAAAAAAAAAGTTGTTTCTAAAAAAACATTTTTTCTTTTCCCCCCTTTACCAAAGTGGCCCCAAGGGTCATGCTTTTTAATTTTTGGGGGGGAATTTTTCCTTTTTAAACAGCAATACTACAGGGCCTAAATTTGAAAAAATTTTTTTTCTAATAGCATTTGTTCTTCCCCAAATTTTCCAAAAATGGCTCATGGGTCCTTTTTTAAAATTTTTGGGGGGGATTTTGCGGCCCTGCCAAGGGTATAAATAGAGGTTTCCATTCAAAAAAAAGTTTTTTCTAAAAAGACATTTGGGTTTTCACAATTGTAAAGGGCTCAAGGGGCTTGCCTTTTAATTTTTTGGGGGGGGGATTTTGCTGTGACATGCAGCTATTCACAGGGCCATTCTAAAAAATGTTGTTTCTAACAGACATTTTTTCTTCACAAATTTTCAAAAGGGCTCAAGGGTGATGGTTTTTTGTCAGAAACGGAATAGGTTGGGCACTGTTAATGGAACATATTTTCAAAATTTACTTGTATTTGCAAGATCTTTTAAAATAGCTATCAATCCCTGTAAGGGACAACCCTTTTTTACAAGAAAAAAAAAAGAAACCCAAAAAAATGGTGGGGGTTCCCTCCTTTTTAAAAATGGGTTTTTTTAAATTAAAAATTTCTAAAAAACTTTCATTTTACAAATTTGCTGTTAAAAAAAATTTCCCCTGGAAATTTTTACAAGGGAGGTACGGGAAAAATTGACCAGGGTGTAGGTTAAATTTAGGGACATGGAGTAAAGGAAACACGGACAGAGAACAAATAAGGGGGCCATTTCCCCCACACCCTTTGGGGTAAAATGGGGAAAAAAATGCCAAAATAAAGGGGACCCCCTTGTAAAAGGGCGTTAACCACCGTAAATTTCCCAAATGAAGGTCAATTTGGGGGCCAAACTCAAATATGGAGGGACAAGCGCTACCCAGGTATTTAAAGTGTACTGGGGAAGGGTGGAGTTCTCACACCTTTCCCTTCCCCCACTCTGCTTTAGCACACAGTTTTCGTTGTTATCGTCATTTAGGGGATTTTTAAACCCGTGGTTAAAAAGATGCGGAAAGCCAGCCCCCGGGCTCTCACCGCACCCACGTAAAAACCCGGGCCCCGGGGGGAAGGGTTTTTGGCCCCCGGAAAAGGGATTTAAAAGCCCAGGTTTAATAAGATGATGGTTCAAATCATACTGCCTCCCGGACTTTTTTAATTTGTGGGGTTTATGCAGGTTTAAGGGGCAGGCTGTGGTACAAGACAATAGTGAATGGTCTGGACTTTTTTTCGTGATTTTATAACCTAAGTGTGTTGCCTAAGATGTTTGCACTTTTCCTTTTGGCTGTTGTGGGGGGGTAATTTTAGCTTCTCCGCCTTGTTTGGGTTTTAATAATGAAGGTGGGTTGGGTTTCTCTCCCTAAACTTTTTAAAGGTCATCGCTCCTAAACGCCCCTCACTAACGAAAAACCTTATCGATAGCGGCTGACTATCGACTACGATTTGATCTTCCCAAAAGCCCCAAAGCCCAAACGGGTCAACATAATTTTTAATTTTAACTTTTGGCCCCCCCCCTATGTTTGGGGGCAAGGGTTTTAGTTTCAGTATCGAAAAAGTGGCTACTCCATATCCTGTGTAAATCCTTTAATCAAAAGCAACCTGGGAAAATTTGGGCCCCCCCCGGGCCGCATCCGGCCCGCCAGCCCATGGGAAGGGGCCCCGCGGCGGTACGATGCACAGGTTGTTTAATTTATAGGGGCCGGGTTTTGGGCTGAGGGCCGCCGGGGGCCCGTCAGCGCTAAAATTTGCTGGTAAATTTAAAGGCGGGGAGCGGGGGAACTCCGCTAAACCGCCCCGCTGCCTTCCTGGGTGCAAACACAGTAATAAATCTTTTGGGGGCCCGGAGCTGACGGGGGAGCGCCCCGGGCTGGCGGCAGGAAAAGGTCATCACTCCAAACCCGGGGGGAAGCCCCTTCGGATGGAAGATGAGCGCGCCCCGGAGGGAGTCAGGTAACCCAAGGTTTGGTTTTTGGTTGTTTGTTATTTTTAATTTTGGCCAAAAAATTTTATACCGGGCCCCGGGGGACACCCCTTTCACTATCTATTTACCTGCCGGGGGACCACCTCATAATATTTTCCCGGGGGACACCCTCACTATCTAAAACCTGCCTGGGGGACACCCCTTTGCTATCTGTATACCTCCCTGGGGAAAAAACCTCAAAAATCTATTATTGCCTGGGGGACACAATAGCTATCTGTAAAAGGGCCTGGGGCCCAAAACCTCACTATATACCCTGCCTGGGGCCCACACCTCACTATCTTTATACCTGCCTGGGGAAACACCTAGCTATTTATACCTGCCTGGGGAAAAACCACCTATTTTTTATACCTTTTTGGGGGGAACACCCCCTTAACATATCCCTGCCTGGGGCCCACACTGGCTATCTCTATACCTGCCTGGGGAAAACCCCTGGCTACCTCTATACCTTTTGGGGAAACACCTGGTATCTCTATACCTGTCGGGGGACAATTCTGGCTATTCTCTTTTAATGTCTGGGGGAACATCTGGTATCTCTATACCGGGTCTGGGGACAACCGGGGGGCTATTTTTTTCCCTGCCGGGGGGGACACCCCTAGTATCTCTATACCTGCCGGGGGGCCAAAACCTGCTATCTCTTTACCTGCCTGGGGAAAAACCTGTTTATCTCTATCCCTGCCTGGGGACACCCCTTAAACTATCTTATCCCTTCCCGGGGGCACCCCTAACTTTTTTTTATACCTCCCTGGGGACACACCAAACTATAAAACCTGCCTGTGGGAAGTCCTATCTATTTTCCTGCCTGTGTGGAGTTTTAAAACTAATTTTTCCCCTCCCTGTATGGAGACCAAACTGGCTATATACCCTTCCTGTGTGGCTTTAAACTATATACCTGCCTGTATGGAGCCTACCAAAACTAGATACCTGCCTGAGGGGAGTTTGTACCTTTTCAAATACCGCCTGAGGGGAGCTGAAACCTATCTAAAATCCCTGCCTGAGGGGAGCTTTTCCCCATCTATTTCCCTCCCCGGAGGGGAGTGTCCCCTTATCTATTTTACCTGCCTGAGGGGGCTGTACCAAATCTATTTACCGGGCCTGGGGGAGTTTTGCCCCCTTACCCTATAAAACCTGCCTGAGGGGAGCAAAACCTATCTATATTCCCCCTGAGGGGACTTGTACCTATTTTTTATCCCTGCCCTGGGGGGAAATTTTTAAACCTATCTTTTTTCCTTTTCCCCTAAAGGGGAGTTATCTATTTTATATCCCCGCCGTGGGGAGCTGTATCTATATACCTGCCTGGGGGGGTTCCTTATCTATTACCTGACTGTGGGGAGCTGTATATCCCTTTGGTCGGGATGAGGGGACATACATCACTTCCTACCTTACTGAGGAGGTTTTATATACCTGTTTTAATGTGTACCATAGTTTTTTATAGGGGTTTATAGAAAACACCCCCCCAGAAAGTTTCAACAAAGATCTTCCATGTTTTTTTTAGTCCACCCCCCCAAAAACCTCCCCATTTTCCCTTGCCGGCCCCGGGAAAAATTTAATTCCCCAACCCCTGATCTAAAGTATACCATCACCCATCCACTTTGGGCCCCAAAAGGGAGAAAAAATATCTCTCAGCTTTTTTTTGTGGGGGTGCCCAAAATTATAAATCAACTCGGTGTATGTGCACATAATGTTGAAAAAAACAAGAGCCATTTCCAAATGTCGGTACAGCCTTTCTCCTATTTTAAAAGTTTGGAAAGAGTTTTTATAAGCCCAGGGTAGGGTACAATTATGCAAAACGATGTATTTCTTTATTGGAAAATACATGTAACAATTTCAAGGAACTGTCACATGGGTTTTGGGCCCCTTGGAGGACGCACAAGCTAGTGCAGACATGCTTTTTCCCAGCGCTGTGTCCCTTATTCTGTAAATGCAGCAGTTTTAGAGCATTTCCCCCTCAAATCTTATTCATGAGAGGTGTTTGCCCCCCCCCCAAAGGTGCCCCGCCCCCTGAAGTTTTCCTGTTTCTACCTATTTAAAAATAATGATTTTTCAGTTGGGGGGCGGGTTGTCAGGGGGGCGGGGTTTTAAAAAAAAACCCCTTTGAAAGACTCTTTGAATGTCTCTTCTGGGTGAAAAAAGCAGATTTAGCATTTAAAAACTCGAAAAAATAAGCTTTTTACAGAATAAGGCCAAAAAAGGAAAAGCATGTCTGAACCCAAATTGTTCTGCCCTCAGCAAGGGGGGGCATTAACTATGTGACGGTTTTTTAAGCAAAAAATTTTCATTTTTATTAATTTATTATAACAATTGCCCCATTAAAAAATTTTTTATTGGTAGTCATTAGTAATAAAAAATGCCTTAATTATTCCTAAACTTGGTTATTATGCTGACATAATAATTTTTTGTTTTTAAAAGCATGGTTCTATTGTGCATGACCGAATGGCACGGCTTGCGGTTTTATCTCTAACCTTTTACTTCTAAATACTTAACACTATGCGTTAGTATATGTCCATCAGAAGCCAATAACAAGTAAGAATGTTGATGCTTATGAAAAGACAAATTCTGTGAAAAGCTGAGTTTCTACAATAATAAAGGAAGGGCATGGAAGAATAGATATGGAAGTAAAAAATTGGAGGAAGGTTAGCCACAGAATATGGGTTGTTTATTCAACTTGATGGAAAAGTACTGTTCATTGAAAAAACTGCAAATGTTTAATAACCCTTAAAGAATTATAGAACTCAAGATTAAAGGGGTTTTATTGTTTGAAGCTTTTGCTGTCCCTATCTGTTTCAACTTCAAATACAGGGGCGAGTCTCTCCTCCCAGGAGTCGTCTCTCCTCTCACTAAAGAGTTGTGACATCATCATTCTGTGTGAAGCTGGGGAAAGGGGAGGGGACTTTGTTACAGCCCTCCTGTTCTGCTTTTTCTGGGTGCAGAGCTTTCAGCTTTTTGGGCTGCACAAGTCCTTGTAAACCCGGGGACCCCTGTATTGTTGTAACCCCGAACACTGTAATGGTGTTAAACAGTTGTACATAAACCCGAATGATGAAACCATGTGAGGGAAAACACCCCTTTCCCCCCCTCCTCCCCCCCTGTTATAGGCAGGAGATAGAGAGATTGTTAAGGCTGTGTTTAAAAGGGTGATGGGAAAGACTGTTAAAACTGTGTTATATGAGGGGGGAGTGAATCTATCAGCTAGGGTAGTCAGTGAAATTTCCCCGATCAATTTATTTATGTGGGGGGGGGGATGAGTATTTGGCCCGCAACCCTCTTTTAAAGGGGTTAGTTTCAATTTTTTATTTTCACAGATCAGAGGGGGGAAAGCACAGAGGGGGCAGGCAGCCAATCACAGCCCCAGGGGGTGGGTTCCCATTGGGGGGGTGTCTGAAAAGGCCCGAATAAAATAAACAGTCAGCCAATCACAAAAAAGAGGGTGTGTCCCATCCAGAAAGCGCGAAATAGCTTTGGTGCACAAAAAAAGCTATATCTGTTTAGAAAGTGACCTAAGAAATGAAAAATTCAATTTGGCAAAAATGTTTTTTTTACTGTCCCCATCATTTGAGTTTTTGTCTTTGTAGCAAAAAAAAAACCCCTTTTAAATATCCATAAAGGCGAAATGGTATAAATACCCTTCCATTTACTATTGTCCCATGGGAAAAAATTTAAAAATTCTATCAGTTCTCTATCTGTAAAACAAAAAAAAGAAACTTTTATTATGTATAATTCAAACCCCTCTTTAAAACACTTTTTTAAAAACCTGATTTCTAACCTCCCCTTTTAAAACCCTTTCTATTCTAAAAGAAGGAAAAAAAATTACTTTTTCTGTTATCAAGTTGGGGGGAGCACCACCTATTAACGGAAAGCCTTATATTTTACACCCAATTTTACTGCCCCAGTAAGGGATCCCAATTTCCCCAAATTGGGCGGGTCGTCCCAAAATTTTCAGGGAACACAAAACAAATAAGGCCCCCCCTTTGGACACCGTCTGCAGTGGTGACATTTGGGACAAAAGTGAGGGGGTTACAGTCGGGGGGTGGTTAGGCCCCATATCTCTGTGGCAACTTTTCCCTTTCTGTCCTTTTCATTGGAAAACAAAAGGGGGAATTTGTTTTTTCCCATTGATAAGAAAAGGGATTTGAGATAAGACAATTATAATTGAAAAACCCCAGGGGGTGATTTAGGGGGCTATGTGTACCTGTCCCAAGATCTATGGGGGAAAAAAACCATACAGGAGTTTCGCGTCGGTCTCGAAACATTGATTTAACTTTTAAAAAATTTGAGGTGACCCCCCCCTAGCGAGAAAACATTTTGGAGGACAAAAATGGTAAATAGAGGTGCTTAAATTCTGGGGAAATCTGGGGTGAAAAAGTTGGGGAAAAAAAAGGCCGACCCGGGAAATGTTTTTTTTTTGTTGCAAGGAAAGAGGCAAGATAGATATACAGACCCCAATACTTTGGGAAACCCTAAAGGCCAAAATTGAAGGTTTTTAATTTTCAGATTTTTTTTAATTTTGTGTTTCCCTTTTTTAAATATTTTTTGGGAAGAAACTTGTATATGTGTTTAAAATACGGTCGGGTTTTTACCCCGGGGTTGGGAATTTTATGACTATTGAAGCATAAGATTACATATGTTTTTTCCTCCCCCCCAAAATTTTCCCTCCTGCCCCCCCCTTTTCCCCGGGCCTCTACGTGTCCCTCATTTTCCCTGTTTTTTTGTAATGTGATAGGTATAAATAAGTGGGGGCCCGGTTTCTATTTAAAAAATTGGGGAAATGTATGCATATTTTTTCCCCGTGCATGGGGGGGTTTGTTGGAAGTAAATAAATTTTGATATATGCACTCACGTTGTTGTGGCGGACCACCCCGGGAGTAGTTTACATTATTCATGTGTATTACTCATCATGTATAGATTTTTGTTTCTGCTCGCTGCGTTGATTTTGTGCTAACTTTAAATACAAAGATATGGAGTAAAAGATGTATGCAAAATTTATTAGGGGGTTTGGGTTTTTCTAAAAATTTTTCCATTGTGACGTATTTAATTAAGGGGGGGGCTCCCGTGAAATGTAAGAAAGGGAAAACTTTAAAGGGGGGAAAGGGGGGAGGTGAAAAATGAAAGGGGGGAGGGGGGTAAAAAATTGAGCCCGCAAGGGTTTATTAAATGAATTTGTATATTACATGTAAAAGAGAAGTTTGGGTTTTTGGGGAAAAGACTAAGACAATAGTGTACAGTACAAAGGAATATGATTTAATAAGGCTTTTCAGCTTTATTAAAATGAATATGTATATTAGATTTTGAAGGAGAGGTGCTTTTTTGGGAAAAAATAATTGGGCAAAAAGTGTTCAGTACAATGGAATATATATTCCCCCAAAGAATATGATATTATTCTTTGGAAAGGGGAAAAAGGGTTTATGGGAGTTGATAGAGTGGGGAGTGTGCTGTGAAATGTAACTTTTTTCCCGTTAGTTCGTTTAGGTGAGCCCCGCAGTTGCAATAATATGAGAGAGATGGGACGGAAGCTATCACGTTTAGGGCAGAAATGGGCCATTGATTTCAGTACGCGGGCGCGGGAAACATGGTATGACAGGGCGCAAGCCCCTTATGGAGATGGTGAAATTTTTCTGAGGGGTTGCTGTTTATGGGAGCAAAGGTTGGGAGCAGTGCAGCAAAATTTATGAGTGTGGTGCAGGAGAGCGGAAGGGGGGTGGGTTTTTGTGGATTCTCTGATGGCTAAAATTTGGGAAACACCTGAATAGGGGTGTATCCAAAAAGATTTAAAAGGGGGTGGCTTTGAAACCCCATGTTGGGCCGGAAATCTAACCCCCGATGAAGAAAAGGGTTTGCTGGTGAAAAAATGTTGGGGAGGTTTAGGATAACGTTTCAAATTGTGATTTCTCACCTCTTTTCTAGAAGTGTCACAAACGCGGGTGGGTTTTTTCAAGGGGGCCTTATTTTTTTGTTCCCTGAGATTAGGGCCAAATGCCCCAAATAGGAGGGGTTGGGATTTCCCCTTTTGGAGCTAGTAAATTGTGATATATTTAAAGGGTTTTTAAAAGGGGTTTTTCTCCCCACCCGGGGTTTTTTCCCAAAAAAAAAAACATGAAAAAAATTCTCTGTCCACTTCATGGTTCATACTAAATTTTTTTTCATAAAAGGGGTTTTTGTTAAAAACTACGTTGTGCTTTCAAAATGCTAAATTTGATTAGTTTTGGGTTCTAAAAATACTCTAAGGACTTCTTATCTGATTTCCCAAAACCCCAAAACCCTAATTAAAGAAAAAGTTTCTTTTAGATAAATCAAGGGTTTTTACTGTCTGGCAGCCAGGACATGAATGGACCTGCAGACCTGTGGATGAATTAATCTCTGTTTTCCCCATTGAACAAAAAAAACCCCAGGAGAT
This sequence comes from Phyllomedusa bahiana, assembly GCA_025379985.1. NCBI lineage: Eukaryota > Metazoa > Chordata > Amphibia > Anura > Hylidae > Phyllomedusa > Phyllomedusa bahiana. The sequence goes on along the minus strand of JAODAL010033268.1, from coordinate 172 downwards.
TTGTTTAAGGTCGGTTACTGAGGGAACTGAAAAAAGCCACGAGGTAATAAATTCATTTTATCTTTTAGGGAAAAAAAAGAGGAAAAAAATGCAATATATTTGGAAAATGTTTTATTTTGTGTTCCCCACAATTTTTAAAGGGTATTCCCTTTTTAGCGAGGGGCAAACCCCC
>JAODAL010033267.1:0-45796 GCA_025379985.1 Phyllomedusa bahiana | reverse complement strand
CACACACTGGGAAGGTGAGTGCAAATAAGATTGGAAATAAATTAACCCTTTTAAAGTCAACCCCATGTCACATGCGCGGTGTGTACACGACACCACATATATGATACGCCGTCTTCTTTATGGATCTCATTTAAATACATAGTGCAGTACTTTACTTTAACCTCTAGTATTAATGTAAGGCAGAACATAGGATGGTAGCAATTCCCCAAAATCCATTAATTGTTGCAGCTCTCCCCTGTGGCCAATATCAGGGGAGTACTAGCTGAGGGGGAGCTCCCTCTCTAAACCATACATACCCCTTCCAGAAGACACAGTGTGAATACAGATAGGAGGCACCTTGTGCAGACAAACTAATTGATAGCAGTTTTGCAGTATGGGACATTAACTTCATAAACTGAATGTTGTGGTAGGAGAAAAAAAATAATGCAAAGCTTTATGCCCCTATCCAAAACCATTTGCTTTACTAACATTTAAACAAAATGACATCCTGAGAAAGTTGTGGCCGCAGCCATATGCTACTGGCAGTTTGCTCAAAAGATCATTTATCTGCAGCTCCACTTAAGATAAAGTAACTACAACTAATCCAAAGGAATGATCGAAAAACAAAACCCATGTTTTAGCAACATCTTGATTAAAAAAGCAGTTAGAAGAAGCAGCCAGGAAACACATTCAGCAAATGTGCCATATGCAGGAGAGATTCACATCTGTTAAAAGTTTCATCTGTAAGATCAAGGAGGTGTGGAGCAAAATGTTACTTTATTCTTAAGGCATCTTCTTGTAGAATACCGAATAGAAGTGCACATATTGTATGCAGACCCCAACTATTCACATAGGGGAGGGGGCGGCAGCTATGGCATACACATCTACTCTCGGCGCCAGAGAAGGTTAAAAATTTGCTCTGGGGAACTTTTCCACTTTTAATAGAGGGAAGTTTGGGTCCTTTCCATACAGGACCTTTTTGCTGCCAAAAAGGGGGCCCAAAAAGTCCCCTCCCCGCGAAAACCCGACCCCGCAGGAAAAATTTTTGGCCCGGATGCCCAGGACTTTTTTCTGAATTTTGAAACCCTTGATCGGGGTATAGAACGGGAAAAGGTTTACCCAGGCCTTTGAATCCTAGTTCAACCCCCATCCCCCACGGGCCCAACGGCCCAAAACAAAAAAACTACACACAGAGATTTTAGGGTTTTTAAATAAACGGGCATTGAAGCGGGTCACAAATCGGGGGGTAGTGCCCAATTTAAAAACCCCCCCCTTTACTTTAATTAGTGGAAGGAAAGAAAAAGGTAGGGAGCCAGTTTTCCCTTCATAAAACCAGGTAGGTCAAAATGGCTAAAAAATTAGCCAAAAGGGTATTCACTTTTTTCAAAAATTAACTGGGCGGGACATTGAAAGTCCACAGCCCTAGAGCCCGCATCCCTTTTAAATAGGTTTTAAAATTTCACTGGTAAAATTTCCCGACCCCCTTGGGGAAATGGGAATGGGGGGGTTGGGGAATCCTACTTGGAAAGCAATTATTTTTTTTTACAGGGAACCCCAAAATTTTAGGTTTTTCCGGAAAAGGAACCTGCGCCCCGCTACAGATTAGCTCTCCCTTTAGGGGAAGCAAAAATTACATGAAAAAATATCACAACAAAAGGGCCTGGAAAGGTCCAAAACCCAAAGGGTGGGCGCCCAGAAAGATCCCAGGTCCCCCCCCCATATGGGATTCCTTGCTGAGCTTGACGGTCCACCTAAACGGTTTTCCGGACCCATCGCTGCTTTAACCCCCGGGGCTCCTCAAGCTCTTGGAGGCCCCCCAAAAAACAAATTTTCTGAAAGGCCCCTAAATGCAAAAAAAATTTTCAAGCCCAATTTGTACAGAATTTTTGATTAGAAAAGGGCCCATTTTCTCCCAATGGGAAAGCTTTTCGGCCGGGGGCCGTTTTCCAAAGGTAGGGCCCGCCTTTTGCCACACCCACACGGAAAGGGCAGCCTCCCCCAAGAAAAAAAAAAACCAAAAAAATTTTACAGGGACGGGCAGGAAAAAAAAAGGAAAAAGATTGCCGGATTTGTCCCCCCTCTGCCCCCCTTTTTTTTTCAGACAACCCCCGGCAGCAGCCTTCTAAACCCCTTTTTTTTTGGGAAAAATGGGCTTTCCCATCACCCTGGCTCCACCTGGCCCGAGGCCCGCATCAATAAAGGGGAAAAAAAGGGGGGGACGCAAAAGAAAATAAAAAGGGCCGGGAAAATTCCCCATCCTGCATTCAAAAGGGGAGCCCACGCTGAAATTCCTCGCCTGCCAAGACACAAGGGGAACACGGGCAAAGTTGGGCGGGTTGGAAATTTGGGCTCCACCCGGGTTTTTACCTAAACCCAGCTTTTTCCGCCATGCAACAGGCGCTTTTGTGAGCGGGAGCCTGCGCTCGGCTCCACACGGGCGCCCCCCTCCCCGTGAAACCCAAAACCGCAGCGCCCCCTTCGTCCCTGCGTCCCTCCCCCCCCCCCAAATCTTGATTTTTTTGCCGCCCGGGGAAAAATTTTGGGTTTGGAAACGACCCCCGCTCTTATTGGCTGCCGGCAGGGGGGGGTTTTTTAAAGGGTCAGGGTTTTGCTTGCGCTGTTCCGGGGCCAAAAGAGCGGCGCGTTGAAGTCAGCGGGATTTCGCTCATGCCCTACCCCGGGGCGGGGCAGTTTAGTTTTAAGCAAACACAGACGGGGGTCCCTATGCCGCGGCGCCCAAAAGCCCCCGGGGGGGCCCGCCCATTTGGAAAAAGCGGCTCCCCGGGTATGAAAGGGAAATTAGTCAAGCTTTTTTCATAAGTACCCCGGCCACCCCCCCTTTTAACCCTCCGCCCCCCGCCCCGGGCAGCTTCACAAGGAGACTGCTGCGGCGTTTTGACGAAGGGAGGGGGCCAGCAAAGGGGGTTAACCGCTCCAAAACCCAAAAACCCGGGAAATTGTGCGGGGTTAGACAGAAACGGGGAAGTGTGGCCCTCTGGGGGGGCGCGGGACCCTGCAGCGGGGGTTTCCGAGCTTTTGCAAAATTGAAAAAAATAAAGTTTGTCATGGCCTTTGGGCCCCTTGTGATCCATTTTCCATAAACAGAAATGTGACTTCAGAAAGGGAACTGCAAATAAAATTGGCTTCAGAAATGAAATCAAAAGGGGCGAACGGTTCCTAATTGATTTGGAGTTTTCCATCACTTAAAGCGGGAGGTTTCCCCAAACCCAAAGACCCGCCAAACACCCCAAACCCGGGGTCAGTTTTCCCCTGCTTTCCTTACATTGCACAGGTTAAGCCCCTTTTTTGGTCATTTGGCTTTTCTGAAGGGGGAATCCTTAAAAACCCCATGCCCTTTTTGGGTGTGCCTTAAAGGAAAACCCTGGATTTGGGGGGAAACCTGACTTTTAAAGGGGGTTTGCCCTCACAATAAGATATAGGTGAAAATGGGGGACAAAAATATAAGGATGTAAACCTTGGTTACTTTTTGTGCCAAAAGGTTAAGGGTTTTAAAAGACTGGGCGGTTTCCCCATTTTCCCTTAGAAAAACCTTTTGTGTTTACTGGCAGGGAAGCATTCTGTCCTGCCCAGGTACTTTGCACATGCAAAGGAAAAGGCATTAAGGGGGGGCGGGGAGGGTTGAATTTTTAAAGGCAAGGGGGGAAAAGAAATTGGAAGGACATGCAGGGGTGGTTTGGGGTGTATTGAAATTTCCACTCCCCTGCTTCTCCTCCTTGCCTCCCAAATACACCACCCCTTTCCCCCCCCTTCCTTAACGCCTTTTCCTTTGCATGTGCACGACCTGGGCAGGACAAATGCTTCCCGGAACAGAAACAAACACCATTGCAAAGGGAAACAAAAAAAACCCCGGGCCCCGTTTCCCCAAAACCCCGAAAGCATTTTTGCCAAAATAACCAAGGACGAAAACCCTTTAGTTTTTTTTGGCCCCCAAAAATTTTAAACCTATAATTTTCGAAGAAGAAAACCCCCTTTTTAAAGGGGTTTTTGTCCGGGGGCTTTTTTTTTGACATTGATTAGTCTCTTTACGGCAGAACAATCTTTGTCGCTCTGTATGCAATATTTTCAACATGCAATGTTGACTGTATTGCACATACTTTCTCCCGTCCAGTACGAACGTCCCTCTATCTGCTCCTCTACCCCTCACAGATTTTTCTGTGGCTGCTACCTTCACATTTAGGGGCATTTCACACAGCGATTTTGGATCTGAAAATTGCATCCAAAAACGCAGCATCGATCAGATCATAAACGGATCCAACACGCAGCTGTGTGTTTGGATGCCTGTTGGATACAGCAGGATCACAAACTATAGATTATTATGGGGCTTCTGCTGCATCTTTCAGACCAAGAATTGACATGTCCATTCTTAGCATGGATCCGAAAGACACAGTGAGACACGATCACTCGTGTGAACGCCGATGCATGTTTCAAGTTAAAAGCAATGTGAAATCACATTGCTCATATTTCGATATGTGTTTGGGTCCATTTAGGGTCCGACAGACGACTCCAAACATGTTTCTAAAATTGTATGTTCACATGGACTCAACATGCCGTGTGAACATACCCTTAGGCTATGTTCACGGCTTAAATTGGGACATATCTCGCCCCATATTTCGCGCCGTACTGCGCTCAATACGGGGCGAGATAAGTCCCAGTCATTACTATGCCGCGGGGGGAGATAAGGGACATGTCAATTACTAGCAGCGAATGACTATGGGGCCGGCGGGCTGCCGGCTCTCCCGCCCCGCAGGAGTCGTCGTGAGCTCCCGAACACGGCATAATTACGCCGCGCAATTATGCCGTGTGAACATAGCCTTAGGAGCCCTATATACCAGCCCTAAGTATCGGCCGACTTTCACCTCAGACCTGTGGCCTTTGGCTCACCTTATACCTCACACATCTAATTACTTGTTACAGATTTCTATTATCCTGTGCTCTATCTTACCTATCGCCTTATTGGAGCCCTCACTACTACTTGCATCTTTGTGATGTCGCTTGAAAAAGGCTTCACAAGCCGAATCGTCGATTCGGCAAGACTTGGAGCCTTTTTTGAAGATGGGAACCACATTTGCCTTTAACTCCTTTCTCCTACACTATCCCAGTAAACCAAAGGCCTAAATATCAGTACAGGGGCACACCGATAACTGAGCGAGCTTTTTTAAAAACCCCCTTGGGGTTATTTTTATCAGGCCCTGGACCTTTTTTTTAAAAACATTGTTTTTTTTTAACTTGCCTTGGGACCTTTTTCTAATATGAGCCAAATTTAAATTTAAATATCAAAATGAGGTTTTAAAAAGTACGGGGCACCCCCCCAACACTCTAGCACTGCCCCCATCCATACGACCCCTTTATACACCCCCGCACTGACTTCCCCTTTAAATCAGCAGTGCCCCTGTTTCACATCAGCACTGCCCCCCTCTCCCACAGAAGTGTTTCCCCGCCCCATCAGTTATTTTTCCCCTCCTTTTTTTGTTACCCCAAAAGCTAAAAAAACCTTTTACATTAGCTCTGCCTCCTCCTGACCCCCAGGGGACCACCCCCCATTACGTTATATAACCAGGCCCGGGAAAACTGACCTAGGGCAAACCGGGCATTTGCCCGGCGGGCCCTAGGGTCCGGGCCGCGGGGGCCCGGCTCGGATCCCCCCGCCGAGGAGGAGGGGTGTTCCCCCCCGGGGGGGCCCCCTTTTTCCCCGGTCTTTTGGCGCGCTCCCGGGGCCAAAAATGGCGCATAAACGACCACCCCTGTGGGGGGGCCCGACCGCCCCCCCCCCCCCCTCGCCACACCGGCTGCATGGCCGGGGTCCCCTACCCACCTTTGGCAGCCATAAAGGCCCGGGCCCCGCCCCAGGCGCGGTGCAAGCAGCGACCCCAGACTTTCCCTCCCTTGGTCTACTGATCCCCCTCCCCGCTTAGCTCCCAGGAGGGCCCCGGGGCAAGCGCGGATGTTTAAAGACGGCATCCCCGCGCCGCTCCCGGGGCCCCCCACTCCCCATGAGCGGGGCCCCCCCCGGGTCCGGGGTGAAAAAGGGCGGGAAGCCGGGGAGTTATTACGTTTTTAATTTTTTTTTTTTAAAACTCTTAATGTCCCTTTTGGGTGCCATACGGGCCCCTGCCGCTTGGGAAATACTGCCCCTCCCCGGCTTAAAAACTTTCCCCCTTGCCCGGGGGGGCCTATCAGCCCCTGCCCCGGCGCCCATAAAAACTGGGCCCCCGCCCTTGGGGGCTAAATACTGCCCCGGGGTATATAAATTTCCCCTTTCCCCCGGCTGCCTATACTGCCCCCGGCCCGGGTTTATACGGGCCCCCCCCTGGCAAAAAACTGCCCCTTGGGCCCCGGGGGCTATATACTGCCCCTGAACCCCTTTCTGTAAAATTTCTGCCCCTGCCCCCGGGGTGCATATACGCCCCCCGCCCGGCTGCCTATATCCCCTGCCCCCGGCTATATACCTGGGCCCCCGCCCTGCCCTGGCCCATATCTGCCCCTGCCCCGGCTTCCTAAAACGGCCCCGCCCCCGGGGTATTTTATGCCCTGCCCTTCTATATACTGCCCCCCGCCCTGGGGTGGGCCCATACGCCCCCGCCCTGCCCTGGCTATATACTGACCTGGCCCCCCCGGGGGTTTTATACTTTCCCCCGGGCCCCGGCTATATTAAATTTCCCCCCGCCCTGGCCCGCCCAAACTTTCCCCTGCCCTTTGGCTATATACCCCCGGGCCCCTGCCCCGCCCTGGGGTATAATACTTTCCCCCTGCCCTGGGTTATATACTGCCCCTTTCCCGGGGTATATACGCCCCGCCCTGGCTATAGATGCCCCTGCCCGGGTATAACGGGCCCCTGCCCCGGCTATTTTACTGCCCCTTGCCCTGGCTATAAAGACCCCTGGGGCCCGGCTTATATTGCCCCTGCCCTGGCTGCCTAATACTCCCCCCTGCCCTGGGTCTAAAATACGTTCCCCGGGCCCCGGCTGGGATAAAACGCCCCGCCCTGGCTGCCTATACTGCAAATTTCCCTGGCCCATATACTGCCCCCCCTGGCCCCGGGCCCCGGCCAAAAATAAATGCCCCTGCCTGGCGCCTATACGGGCCCCCCCCTGGCTATACTGCCCCTGCCCTGGCTGCCTAAAACTGCCACCCGCCCCTGCCCGGCCCCCTTTTAAATGCCCCTGCCCTGCTATAAAACGCCCCTTTCCCCCGGGTATATACTGCCCCTGCCCTGGCTGCCCTTTTACGCCCCGCCCCCGGCTATATACTGCCCCCTGCCCCGCCCCCGGGTAAATACTGCCCCTAGCCCCCGCCCCGGGTATATACTGCCCTCCCCCCGGGGTATATACTGCCCCTGCCCCGGGTATATACTTTTGGGCCCCCGGGCCCCGGGGTATATGATCCCCCTGCCCTGCTTTTATACTGCCCCCCGGGCCCGGCTTTAACTGCCCCCGCCCTGGCTATATTTATTAACCCCCGCCCTTGGGGTATAGACCCCTGCCCTACTACTGATAAACCCCGCCCTGGCTATATGATACCCTTCCCTGGCTTATGATGCCCTGCCCTGGCTATATGATGCCCGGCCCTGGGGTACCTATGCCCTGCCCTGGCTACCATACCCGCCTGGGACGATATCCGCCCGGGTACCTATAAAACTGTCTGGGGTATATTGCCCTGCCCTTTCTACTGAAAACCCTGCCGGGTATATTATGCCCTGCCGGCAACTGAAACCCTGGGCCCCGGCTAATGATGGGGCCCCGGGCCCCGGGTAAACCCATACCCTGCCCTGGGGTACCGATAACCCCCCGCCCTGGCTAAAGATGGGCCCTTGCCCTGGCTACCCATACCCTGCCCTGGCTATAAGATGCCCGGCTATATGAAGCCCTGCCCCCACTACTGGGTACCCGCCCTGGCTATATGTTTCCCCCGCCCTGACTACTGATACCTTTTCCCCGCCCTGGGTACCTATGGGCCCTTCCTGGCCCACCTTTTTAAACCCCGCCCTGGCTACCCCATGCCCTGCCCCGGCTACCTATAACCCCCCCCCTGGGGTACTGATATCCTCCTGCACCTATACCCAAACCCGGCTATATTATGCCCTGCCCTGGCTACCTAACCCTGCCCCGCTAAAAGATGCCCTGGGCCCCGGCTAAACCCAAAACACTGTCCCGGCTACCTTTACAATGTCCTGGCAAATGAAAGCCCTGCCCTGGGTCCGAACCCCCGCCAGGCTACCTATAAAAACCCCCTTGGGGGGGGGTATAAGATTTCCCCGGGGCCCCGACTAAATGAACCCTGCCGGCTAAACCCATATACGTCTGGCTATATGAAGCCCTGCCCTTGGGTACTGAAGGGCCCTTTCCCCGGCTACTGAGCCCGCCCTGGCCCCTTTTTGATAAACCCCCGCCCTGGCATATGATACCCTGCCCCCCGGCAAATGATAAACCCCGCCGGGTAATGATACCCGCCCGGCTATATGAAACCCTGGGCCCCGGCTATAAAAACCCTTGGGCCCCGGAAACCCATACCCTGCCCTTTGGGTAAACCCATAACCCCGCCCTTGGGGTAACCCATACCCCCCCCTGGGTACTGAAACCCTGCCTGGCAAAAATTTTACCCCGGGTTTGGGTATATGAACCCCCGCCCTGGGTACTGATGCCCTGCCCTGGGGTACCTAAACCCTGCCCTGGCTGCCCAAATAGCACGGGCCCACCTATACCAAATGCCCTTGGGTTCCTATAATAGCCCGCCTTTCCCCCAAACCCCGCCCTGGGTATTTGAAGCCCTGCCCTGGGGTGCCCAAAAACCCTGCCCTGGCGCCTAAATACCTGCCTACCAAAACACTGCCCCTTTGGGTTTCCCCATAATAGCCCCCGCCCCAAACCTTTCACTGCCCGGCGCCTATACCGCCGCCCCGCCTATTAATGTCCCCCGTTTTGCCTATAAATGTCCCTGCCTTTCCTCAATTTCTGGGCCCCCTGCCTGCTATGGGGCCCCGGGGGCCTGCATACTGGGCCCTTCCCCGCCTGCCCTACTGGCCCTCCTGCCTAAGGGGGTCTACCTATTTACATGCCACTTTTCTGCCCTTTTTTTAATTTTCTAATTTTTAAAGGGGCTAAATTCCCCTGTTTGGGGGAAATTTAAAGGAAAGTGCTGGAAAAGAGAGGAGTCTAAGATGTATTTGTGGTAAATTTTACAGGGGGGAGGGAAAAAGACATTTTCATGCTGTACCCGGGCAGAGAAAGGAAAAGGAAGGGAATGACCTCATCAGGAAAAACTCATGGAGGTTTTTGCCAAAAAAGAAAAGAAAAAACAACTCCCATCAAGATTTACGTCTCCTGTGAGGGCCTGCTTTTTTCTTCTTTTTATGAGTCCCGTGCTGTATTCCCTGTGATGGTGACCTGACTACTTTGGCGTGTTGGGTTGTTGTAGGTGATGTTGGTTTCTTTTGTAGTGTCAGTTTTGGGGTTTTCCCTGGTTGTGGCGCACAAAACCCGACTCTGTATTAGGGGTTTCCTCCTGCATCAATGTTTCTTTCCCCTTTCTTTTTTGTAGGGGGCTCTCACACAGAGCGGTTTTTTGCTTTTTTGATGCGTTTTTTTTTTCAAAATGTTCAGCATTAAAATGCACTGCCTTCTGTCAAAAACGCACCAAAAACCCCCCAAAAAACACCCCAAAAAAGCTCCTGTGAAAGCACTTTTTAAAGGTAGTTTTAAATTTAGGGCAGTTTTTGAGGGGGGCGAGAACAAGGACATTTTGGGGAAAACGGATTTTTTATGTGGGGTGCGGGGGCTTTTGCCAGGGCGATTTTTTTTTCCCACCCCCGGGCCCTGTTTTAAGTTTCCCCACATCTCCGACTTTTGGCTTTTTAAAGTTTCAATAATTTCTTGGTTTTCTTTCCTTTCAATTTTTTATTTTAGCTGAAATTTATCCCCCTTTTTAACAGATGTTATTGAACGCATTGTAATTTTTTCGCGCGAGGCAAATGCTGGCCACTGGCTCTGGCCTTACTAAAATCTAAATGTAGCCATTTTTTTATTATTAATTGCCCTTTTAACCCCTTACCATATCTGGACGTACTGGTATGTCTTGATGGTGGTAATGGGCTATATAGCGAGATCACCAAACATCGATCCGCCCTCCATTCTGCTCCTGTTTAAACCTTGTGTGGGGTTCGCTCTGGGACACCAAACCATTGCCACATAATAAATGTCAAAGGCGACATCTAAACAATTGTTAAACTAATCGTATGATGCACTGTTCCTCACAGCGATCAGGACCTCCGCCGGAAGCAGATGCAATGGCTCCCCGACCGATTAAGCATCGTGGCAGCTGAAAGTCTTAAAGGAAAGGGCGTTCCCTCACCGTCGAACATGTGAGGGAGAAGTGCATGGGACCGCACATCCGCATTCTGCCGGACACTACAGAAACGTTGACACTAACACGTACTATTGCTTTTTCTCAGCAAAATCTTCTTCTATCAACGACATGAACAGGCAGGTTCATATATACTTTTGATCAACAGTTAATAAGCCCACTTGCTACATCACGGGCGGACCTTCTTTAACCCGTTAAGCCCCAGCTGCACATGAAAGTAAGTAATATTAGTTGACGCATAAAATGAGTTTTTGACGATCTTTTGCCTATTGCGTGTTTTCAGTTCTATCAACAACTTGTCAACCTTCTTTTATTTTTTCATAGAGACGCACCGTTGGAATGAGCTGCGCGCTGGTCAGTTTATATCGGGAAAAGAGAGTGGACAGGCGTTATGGGCACAAAGATAAGGACTTGTACAAAGTTTAGGGAAATTTTTTTTATTTATTTTTTCATTTTTACAAAACAATTGGAGGGTTGAACCATTCCACATGTCCACACTTAATAACTTGCCGTTAGATTTTAATTCTACAGGTATGTACTGGGTCCCAGTTTGATCATACCTTATATGTGTATGGGGAAACGGGTGTTTGTTGATGTGTGTTCTAAATGTATGCCAATTATTTTTTTATTAAAATTTCTATTTTAGGTTTATTTATTTTTTTTATTCATTTTTCACTTTTATTTTTTTTCTTTTATTTCTAAATCCACGATGAAGGGAGAAACTGCGTATAACTTTTGTCTAGTGTTTTAAACACTCACTTTCAGTAATGTAGTAAGCGTATTCATATATGTTAATGTAATACATTCTAATCTGTGTCCACTTTGACACTAGAAGTGATCTGGAGCCAGCACACAGTGTGTCCCTGGTCACTGGCTTTCATACACAGTAACAGACTACTGTGAGGTATCCGGCAAAACTCTAATGATTCCCCTCAGGGCCTGCATCTAGTGCAGAAGGCCGGCGGGTGGCCGTTCCCAGATTCCGCGATCGGACTCTGTCGGGTTTAACCAGATGTTCCGATCACCACAGAACAGGGAACCCTTTGATTGCACTGGCGGTAATGCACCTGCCACATATCCAAAGGGTTAAAGCATCGTGGAATCGGAGGTTTTCTACTAACGACTGAACTTCCCGATGCTTTCGCCATAAAGGAGATGTCCTGGGATCAGGGCTGTGTAATAACACCCGATTGTTTCTGCAGCAACTTTGCCTCTGCAAGAGACGTCCGCTGCAGACGACACGACACCTCACCAGCCGGACGTCAAAAGACGTTGCGCGGTAGTGGTAAGGGGTTCTAAGTGGTGGTCCCTGACAAACTCAGATGGGGGTAGCACGTCGGTAAGGGCGACTCAACGCTGATGGACTTTAACGCCCGCAAACTGCCGACACAAACCATGAGGGCCCAGTCCAGTTGGATCCAAACAACACCACTGGCTCTGGCCAGACTCTAGTCACGAAGCCTCAGCTCTGGGCTGTACCGACCCCACACAGAGCAGCCTAGTGCAACAAGCAGCACAGACAATGGCCGCAAAAATATCAGGAGATTTACAGCACCAACAAGCCAGAAACATACTGGAAAGGTTGACGACAGCTCACCTCTTTCCATCGGGCACCCTGCAGACTGAAAAAAGAACATGGACGATTAACCGCGTTAGGCTATGTTCCAACAAGCGGGGACGGCTTATTTTTAGGGCGCAATCAGTTCGCCATGTATTGAGCGGGAGCGCATCACTGCCGCTCTAAGAATACCTGGCGTGCGATTTGCGCCCCAAACATTACCGGTAATCCACAGTCTCATAGAGAAGCTATGGATTATGCTCCCTCTCACCCGTTATACCGATTCGTATTGTAGTCGCAGGGAATAATTGACATGTCACTTATAAATTCATTAGCTGGCTGCATCAAAACAACGCCAAGAATTCAGTACGTCAGTCCTATGGGGCCGCCGGCTGTCGCCCACAACCCCCAGGCGCTAACCCCGACGCCCGAACACGCCGGGTCTGAACCGTGCGGGCGTACTTACAACCTGCCAATTACCCATGTGAAAACATACCTTATAGCAGACACTTACTTGCTAATCATACAAACGCGGACTCTCCGTCTGGGTCCAAATGGGTATACATCTCTTGTCGTGCAGTGCTCGCCAAGTGTGAAAAGAAAGACCCTCCTCCCGCTCGTCTAGAGCGTCTGGCACCCATTGCAGGCTCATGGTTCGGCCCCAGCTAAAATGGCGCCAGCGTAACTTGGCAAGCCTGTTTTACGCCTCTGGCTCATGGTACGCCCCCCAGAGTGGATCAGTAATCACCTTCCTAATCCGTCTGGCCTCATTGTGCACGCTCATCAAGTGTCAGTATCCCCTGTTCCGCTGGCTCATGGTACGCCCAGAGGTGCAGTATCCCAGACCGCTGGCTCATGGTACGGCCCCAGAGTGTCAGTATCCCTGTCCTGCTGCTCATGGGACTGCACCAGAGTTCAAGTATCCCTGTCCGCCTGGCTCAGGTACGCCCAAGAGATTGTCAGTATCACCTGTCCGCTGGCTCATGTACGGCGCCCAGAGTGTCATAACCCTGTCCGCTGGCTCATGGATACGCCCAGAGTGGGTCAAGTACCCGTCCGCTGGCCTCATGGTACGCCAGAGTGTCAGTATCCCTGTCCGCTTGGCTCATGGTACGCCCAGAGTGTGCAGTATCCCTGTTCCCGCTGCTCATGGTACGACCAGAGTGTCATATCCCCTGTCCGCTGGCCTCAGGGTACTCCAGATGTCAGTATCCATGTCCGCTGGCTCATGGTTACCCCAGAGTGTCAGTATCCCTGTCCGCGGCTCATGGTACGCCCAGAGTGGTCAGTATCCCTGTCCGTGGCTCATGGTACGCCCAGAGTGTCCAGTAATCCGGCTCCTGTCCGCTGGCTCATGGTAACGGCAAAAACCCAGAAGTGTCATTAACATCTCAGGAGATCTCGCTGGCATCATTATAAGGTACACCCTCATGAGGTCAGGTATCCGCTGTCCGTGCTGATGCTCATGGTACGTCCCTCTTATGAGTTTCATAATCCTAGATCCCCGGCATAGTCAACAATCGGGGATCATGGAACGCTACCGAGTGTCAGTATCCCTGTCCGCAGGCTCATGTACCGCCCGGAGAGTGTCAGGTTAAAATCCCGTGTGTCACTCGCCATGCTCATGGTACGCCCAGAGGTGAGTGCAGTGAGAGGTCTTCCCAGTCCCGCTGCTCATGGTACGCCCAGAGAGTGTCATACTCCCAGTCCGGCACTGGCCTCATGGTACACACCCAGAAAGCGTTAGTCAGTAGGTCCACCTGAAGCGTCCGCTGGCCTCAACATTGTTTCCATGCCAGAAGCTGGCGTTTGGCCTACCGACTCATGGTCCAGCCATCAGCCCAGACTTGCGTTGGTCAAGCCTATGGCTCATTCCCAGGCCCCTGCAGGCGTCCCAGTCTGTTGGCCGGTATTGGCTCATGGCACCAGGATTCCAGGAAACCTGAGCACGTAACAAAATGTTTTTTCCCCGTGTCTACATGTATTGATCCCATAGCTCATGGGCGTCCAGCCACCTGAGTCTGGTGAGTTAACCCATCCCTGTTGCCCGATCAGCCTCATGGTCCAGGCTTCTCTGAGTGGCTGTGGGGCGTTCCGTCTGTTTGCCTAGCTCATAGGTCCCAGGCCCGTGAGCGTCTGTCTGTTGCCTAGCGCTCATGGCCAGCCTGATAGCGTCCGACTGTTGCCTAGCTGCAATGGTCCAGCCCTGAGCGTAGCCCCGTCTGTGATCGCAGGCTGATAGCTCATCAGGTCACAGAAAGATTGGGACGCCTGACAGCGTGCCCGTCTGTTGCCTAGCTCTATAGTCCAGATCGGCTGAGCGTCCGTGCTGTTTGCTTAGCTCATTGTCCAGCCCTGAGCGATGCGCCGTCTGTTGCCTTACTCATGGTCCATCCCTGAGGCGTCCCCGTCTTTGTTGCCTAGCTCATGGTCCAGACCCTGAGCGTTCCGCTTTTTGACTAGCTCATGTCCCGCCCTGAGCGTTCACCGTACTGTTGACTAGCTCATGGTCCAGCCTGGTTTCCCCCCCCCGTCTGTTGCCTAGCTCATGGTCCCTGCCCTGGGTTCCCCCCCTTTTTTGGCTAGTGGCCCGAGCCGTTTGTTCCGTCCGTGTGCACGAAGCTCTGGTTCCTGTTATCTAGGTTTTCCCTACACTGACTATATTCAGCCGTACCTTGGTTTTACTTTGGGGTTTCCGGCCCGTTAGAAGTTGCGGGCCCTTCACCTGATGTGGGAATCCATGTTTGTGATTGGAGGGGCTTTGAGGGGGGGGGGGTACTGTCACGATCACGAAGACGGGGTCCATGCCCGCGGTGGTTCCGTGCCTTGAGCCGGAACCGACGTGTCGGTGCCTTCCTGTGCTTACCTGTCCTGATCGGCTCTGGTTTTCTTGCTTGCTGCTCTCCCTGGGTCCTGTGTGTGCTCTGTTCCCTTAGGGCGCGCGCCTATAAAATTGGCGCAATGCAGCTATCCATGTCTTATTTACCTCTAAGGTTAGAGCTTGTCTCTGCTCTACTTCCTCTTACCTCTGACCCCCAGTCTATAACCCAGAATGCTGCGCTGCCTCTGCCTCTGGGTCAGTTTCATATGCAGTCTGTTGCTGTGCTCCATTTGTATTCCGGCGCTGACTTCCCCACACTGAGGCATCCTGCAAGCATCTCAACAGGTCTCTACGAATGATGACTTTTGTCCTTTTATTAGCACCTGAAATGCTGGTCCAGCTGTCCTTTGTCATCTGAGCTCCTGTCCTTGTACCGTCCGTCCGTTTGTCTGTCTCTTCCGGTATCCCTGCCGTGTCTCCTACTCCTGTAATGTGCTACATAGGCTCCTGTTGCCTCATGGACGTTAACGCCCCGGTGTTCCCTGGTCCTGTACCTGATGTGTTTACACGTGACCCATCTCCCGCATAACTGTGGTGCTATTTGTGTATACGTTTAACCCTCTCTGTATCGCTCGTTTCATGTTCCGCTTGGTGGTTCCCTGTATTGACACCACCTGGATGTCCATCCTACTTCATGCACGCGCGCGGGCTGTCACCCACAGTAGCCACGTCAGGGGTAGCGACCTGGGGTCCCGCAGCCAAGTCCATCCCGCTTTGCGGCGGGCGTCTGGCGAAGACCTGGGGCCCTAGACTCCGCTCCCAGCGTGTGTCCATCGCGCACCTACCACCTCGATGCTGATCACAGAGGATCCACACCCGGATGTCAGCGGTCGGCGCTTCGGCGTACGTCAGTCAGCGCCTCACCGTTACAATGATTATGGTTTACAGCCAAGGAAAACCCAAAAGTCATCTCAGAAAATTGAAATATTATATAAGACCAACTGTAAAAAAAGGTTTGGGACACAGAATATGTTGGCCAAATAAAAGTATGTACAGTAAATGCACGACATATAAATACTTTAGTCGCGGCTCCAGTTTGCATGAAATAACTGCATAATGCGGCGTGTCATGGAGGCGATCACCGTTGGCACTGCAGAGGTGTTTATGGGAAGCCTAGGATGCTTTGAATACAGCCTTCCAGCTCATCTGCATTGTTGGGCGCCAAGGGCGGGTGGGGGGGGGGGGGGAGGGCAAATCAACTGTTGACAACTCTCAATTTGGAGAGCTTTCACACCGTCTTACACAGTAACGCTTTTGGTTCTTCATAGATGTTACTGCAATAACGGCGGGGATTAAAGGTCCTGGCAAATTTTGCTGGCCATCAAGACAGGTGATACTGTGGTTATTAAACAAGTATTGGTATCTTTGGGAATGTGGACAGGTGCCATTCGTCCTGGCTGATCAGGAGAACTGCTGGTTTTATACAAATTCCATCTCCAAAAAGCTCATTGGCTGAGTGAAGCATGAAAGTGCCTCTACGACTTCCTGTAGAGTGACTGCGCTGACTTTGGTCTATAATAAAACACAGTGCACCATCACACCATACACCAGCATATTACATGGCTCCCCAAAACCACTGATTGTGGAAACCCTCAATCAACAACTATGGTGGCAAATCTCAAGACAAGCTTGGACATCTTTGCGAGACTGTGTCCTCTCCAATCTTACTCAGACCCTGGGACCTGGAAATCATGTCCAAATGAAATCAAAATTTACTTTCATCTGAAAACAACACGTTGGACCACTAAGCAACAGTCCATTTCTTTTTCTCCTTTACCCAAGTAGACACGTCTAGTGTTGTCTATTGGTCATGATGGACTTGAACACATGTAATAGCAAACTTTGTAGCCCATGTCCCTGGATATGTCCTGTGTGGGAGGCTCCTTAAAAAGCACTGTCCACACGAGCAGCCAGTTCCACTCATATGAGAAGACTCCCATAAAAAATTTTAATGTCCTTTCTCTAAAACAATCCGGAGTGGACAAGCCTTAACTGTTATCCATGATTTGTCCCGGGTGAGTGCACATTTTTTTCTACCACACTGTTGTCTCTTTTTCTGTCCCTCTCTCAACTGTCCATTAATATGCTTAGATACAACACATTCAGCTGCCCAGTTTCTTGCAATGACCTTTGTGACTTACCTCCTTGTGGACTGTGTCAATGATTGTCCGTTCTGGACATCTGTCGAAGTCTGCAGTCTTCCCCATGATTGTTTGCCTATTGAACCAGACTAAGGTGACCCTTTTTTGAAATTCTTCGGAAGCTCTTTCCGAACTATGTGTCCTTGGGTTAGCCTTAAACTCCCAAATTTTCTGAGGTAATGGCACCCACTGAGAGTCTGTGTGCATTTCATCATCTTGGCTGCTAAGCCCATAATCATTAAGATTAGAACATACAATCAAAACACTTGATTTAAAAGTTCACAGAGCTATCTGTTTTGTAATGACTCTGGATATAAATAATACAGTTTTCAGCTTTTTCAATTGAATTATTTAGTGAAACACATTTATTGTGGGCTAATATTACTAATTTAATGAGAAGCTCCTGTACCAACCACCACTCGTCTGTTAGGAAGACATTATAGAGTTCCTGCAGTTACGTGCTTAACAGATTCCTCGTTTAGTCGCAACACTTTGGGAGAAGATGTTATGAATAGGGGTCATTGCCCATAAACAGTCTCCTGGGGGGGCATTTTCTTCGGGAACGATTTAAACGACGGCCTGGGGAAGATCTGCTAGTCAAGGGACTGAACTGGATGTGCCTATTTTTATTCAGTCTTACGACTATGAACTATGTCTGTTTACGTAAATACTACGTGAGTTTCTTGTTGTACAATACTAAAGGCTGGACAATTCTGTAGTCCATCTTCTCTCCTGTATAACTTCTATGTTGTGCTGTTCCTCTGTATTCCTTCGGGAATAGTATTACTGAACCTCTGTCAGATGGGTGGTTACCAATTAGGGAGTTCCCTGCACACACTGGACTGTCAGTACTGATTTGACAATGTCAGACTGCGTGCAGGACACAAGATCCCCAATTGAAAACACCTAGCCGACAGATTCGAGTAATACATTTCTAGAAGAAATAATACTGAAACGGATATGTTTATAAGGTCTGCTCACCTCAACATTGCAAGAAATGCACAAAAATTTAAGATAGCAAAAGCACAATAACAATGTATCATTTTCTAAAGATGTGCTGCTCAGCAAGACCCTGAAATATAATGAAAAGTTTTATCTGCAGCAGCAATTTTTAGGCCTCGCAGTCACCCCGCCGGTGGCGAACGGCCTTTATTTTTGCACAGGGATTGCGGCCGTACTCCACCCGGATTCGCGCTAGCCTGTACGTCGCCAATGCCGTCCCTGTCATTACGGTACATATTCCGGCGGCACTGCTTAACTCAAAAATATTAATCAAGAAAACAAAGTGGACGTTCCGTCGCTTTCTTCTTACTTCGCCCGCTCGGGCGAATCCGCCGGATGGGGAGAATACTGACATGCACATTATTTAACGGCGCGTAACGCGCCGTAAACAATGATGTCCTATGGGGCCAGGGCGCAGCGCACCCAGCTGCGCCTCCGGCCCATCTTCATCCCCCTCTTTGTCCCGACCCCTTATTCACAAATGTGGACGGGCGGATTGCGAGCTCAATACGGCTCACAAATCCGTCTGGGAATCAAGCCTCTGTGTGGAAACACGAGCTGTCTTTACAAGTATCCCAAAGGGTAAAAAACGATACCGCAAACCAGGCGGCTGAAACGGTAGTCACCAGGCATCACTAATGCTACAAGCAGTACAGTGGAAAATCAGCAAGCAGGTCATGTTATAAGCACCCAACCTTGAAGAGTAAAAGCAGAAGCACATTAGTCACAGGGAGGCGCATACCGAATTCAAATAAGGGCCACTAAATTGTAAAATTTTTCAATATGTCAGATTTCATAGGGCCCTCAATTAACATAATAGCCATTTACAGGGACATTTCGCATCTGCCAATACAGTGCAATGCTCGGGGAACATCCATACCTACAGACATCTTAGTGGGCAGGAAGGGGGCCCAAGAAGGTATGGATGGGGACTGAGAATTGCTATTCGCCCTTATGGGGCAGAACGGAACACTACTATGTCTTATTTGCCTTAATGGCTACCGGAAGGAATGACCGTTGTCTCTCATTCATTGTGTTTCTGGCCTGGCAATGGGTTTTCGGACCTAAACTCAAAGCAACCCTGAGTTAAATAATGCTAGCTTTTAGACCCATGGTCAGACTGGGACACTTGGCCGCATAACAAGCTCAAAAACTGTCTATAGCGAGGTGTTGGTTGCAAAAGGCAGTCGTGAAACAAACCCTAGCAAAGGCCAACCTTACCAATTGAACAGGACATCATGGCTGCAGCAAGAGTCTTGTCTTCTGATGGGTAATTGATTCAATCTTCAATGACACGAATTAACTGCTGGATCAGGAATTCTGCGTGGAATCACAATCGCCATTCGACAGAAGACTGGAAGGTAAAAGAAGAAGACGGAGGAAGAGCGATAGGCGGGCAAGGACAGGCCTGTTAGTCCTGCATCCAAAAATGAGAGGAGAGGGTGGATTATAAGTTGTTGTTTAATTTTCAAAGAGCAATAATTCCTTATTTACAATCTTTATAAAATTTTTTTTCTGGACAACCCCTCATAATCATATAGGGAAGTTATGGCACAGCTAGTGGAAGTCCTTGTAAATGTAAGTTCCTACATGTTAGAGGCCATTCATACATGGATGGCCCGAGTCTGACATAATAAGAGTCACTGTGAAAGCCACTGCTTTTTGCGTCCCAATCTCTCAACCAAGCGGGTCCGCGTGGGTTCACCGATATCAGGGCTGTCATCCATCGCACAACTACCAAACGAAACTCTATGTGGTACATATTAACTCTTTTGGGTCATAGCGGCTGATTCGGAACAAAGCCCTCTAAAGGGGTTTTCTATAAACATATGTAAACATACTGATCCGCTAATGTAAACCATGGCGCCGACCATGGAAGTTACACTACCCCGTGGGCCATAACCTTAGTGTGCTGTACAACTTATGTACCATAAATAGCTGAACGCTCAATACTCTAGTTCTCATATCTACTATGATTACATCAGAATCTGCCACATTCTCCTACCATTATGTGCATGTTCACAAGTGGTTGTAGTAAAGTTTCAGTGGCGACATGTAGTAGGACACGAAGGCTTTTTCGGCCTGTTTAATTTTTAGTACACCATGCGCATCTTCGGCCGGAGCCCGAGATTCCCCCTGTCGGTTTTAACGCAGGGATGCAAGGTGTTCACTTGAGGCGCAGCGTTCGCTTTCCACTTTCTTGGAGCTGCGCACCAACTCATGAAGGGGCAGCGCAATGGGCGCGTGTGGGTGTCGGTGTAGGGGCGGTATCCTGTCTGAAGGGACGGCTCCGCGCTCCCGAAACTCTGAGGCATGTACGATCGCGGGCTGTGCCAATGCTGGCCGAGCAATGCAGCGCTCCAGGGCAGCTCCGACAGTCAAGCACCCCTAGTTTATTTTGGTCTAAATGCTCCGAGGGACGGAGGCGAAGTGAAGCAAGAATGGAATATGAGAAGAGAAGCATAGCACAAGGGATCTGCAAGAGATATCTCTTGCGGCTCAGCCCGAGCGGCATGGAGGTATGATTCCAAACAAAATCGCCTTTATAAAGGGCGGGAAAAACATTCTCAGAAAAGAGCTCAAACCTCAAAAATCAAAAAATAATTTTAAAAAAAATACACTTTTCCCGAAAATTCTAGAATCGGCGCACATATCAAGAATTAGGATATTAAATGGCCGGGAAATACAGGTAATTCAAATTCTGAAAGCTATTCTTCATTGGTGGCTCACGAAACCGACCAAAATCAAATAGTGGAGTCCAGCAAAGGAACCATTAAAACAAAATGAGAACTGATATTGTTACCAACTCTACAAGAAATCAAAGGCGGGACAGAGTTCAGAAATACAGTAAAAATGCAGAAAAGAGCTGATTGGCTTGAGCTAGCTGGGCTTAGCTATCTCCGACCAATTCAGAAATACGGCCGGTCGCGCAGGGCCCCATCTATATAGCCTAATTGAGAGCGGGATTTGCAACCAATCAAAATCAAGTCGGGAGAAAGTTAAAAAAAGTAAAATCCATGCCTGATCGGACGAGTAAGCATATTGAGTTTGAGACTACAGAAAACGGTGGGATCTTTCTCGGAGCTATTTCTCCCAGCCGAATCAGCCAGCGCGTTCGGTCTAACTTCTATTACAAATACTATAAGTCAATGGAGAAATGGCCACATGCAATCTCTGGCTCTTCAGCGCCGTGCGCATGGGAAGTAGGAATAAAAGAAAAAAAATCCATTTTTATTAGGATTCTGCTACAAATATATACTCGGAAAAAAGAGCTCAAACAATCTGAAGACTAACTCATAAGACCCAACTTCAACCTCCCACACAACGCGTTTGTCTGCCGTAGACCGACCTTGCCGCTCTTCGGACAAGTTGGATCAGGAATTAAGCAATAGAGAGAGACCATCTTGAGCCGAGGACAACATTCACACAGCGTACAAAAAAGTTGGTCAAGATTCTGGTACAGAGCTATTCTCTTAATATGTGGTCGGCATTAAACTCCGCAGCCAATCAGATACTAGACGAAACTTAGGACCTCATTATTTAAAGCTATTGAGGAGAAGTTGACCAATCAGAATGGAGGAGCGACAAAGACCATTATATCCTTTGGAGAAGTTTGTTGACCAATCAAAATCAAAGGCGGGACTAGTCAAAAATATAACAGTAAAAAATGACAACAAAAGACTAGATTAGTTCTTGAGGCTAGGCGTGGGCTTGGCTATCTCCACTCCAATCAGAGCGCAAGCTACTTCTACACCATATGTATTCTATAGAGAGATCGGCGCAATGCAATCCTCGGCGCTCAGCGTCCGCTGGAGTGGCATGGCACAGTTCATAGGAAATAAAAAGAATAATGTCTATTAACATGTAGAAAACAGATATTCATTATAAAGCGTGAACACCTTCTCTAGCAAAATAAATCAGTTAAATCCCGAACAAACGCATTTGTCACCCTAGAGAACCAAAGGTGGCAAGCAGCTACATAGAGGAAATTTGCAATATTTAGTACATTTGCCGGGAATTACCAGTAAATTCAAATTGTTTATAAAAAGAAGCTCTTCCTGATTGTCTGTCATAAACCAGCCCAATCAAACAGCGAGCGACCCAGTGGGGCCACCATGGGTTCTAACCTAGAGGGGCTGAGGAAGGTAGTAATTTTGACCACCGGCAAAAACTCAACAACAACTAGGAAGTGCGATCAGAGTGTGATGCCTCTATTCTATGCCACCTATAGAGAAATATTGACGCAATTCATAATTCAAAGGCGGTAACAGTTTCAAAATCTACATATTAAAAAAGAGCAAGAATACAGCTGTGGAATTGGCTGTAACAGCAGGCGGGGGCATCTCCATCTAGCGCCAATCAGAGCGCTCAGCTACTTTCTCATGAGTTCTATGGGGAAAGGGAAATTCCAGAGACGAGCTCTGTGATTGGCTAAGTAAAAGAGGCGCGGTTATTATTGGAGTACCGAAAGGGGAATAGCGAAGTATAAGCGATCGGCTCCTATGAGTTTTCTATCAATCAGAATAGAAACTGGTACAAGGCCGAAATCGAAATGAATTATACCCCCGCCGAAGAGCCTTGTACCGATTTGTTATATAGCTTAAAAAGTAAGAAATATATGAAAGGTATCGTGGGGGTAAAAGAAAAAAAAATATTAAATTCAATAAAATCCTGTTTGACATGTTCCATTTATTTTTTGCAAAAATTCTGCGGAGCAAGGCATTCCAATATAAACTATTGCGGCGTCCCATTTTAGGTGCTATCATACGAAAATAAAGTAAATATCAGCGACTAGATTTTACATTGAATAAATATTTTTTTATTTACCCCCATATTAACTATTATTTTATAATACAGCAGGTCAGGGACAACTTCGCAGCTAAATGATCACTTGATTTCGGCCATGTACAGTTTTGGTATTTCAGATTGCATTAGAAAACACATATGGGAGCATCGCTCGACTTCTCGCCATTGGTCCAAATAACCGCGCCTCTATTAACTTAGCCAATCACAAACATAGCTCCTCTGCATTCTTTTCCCATAGAACTATCTTATGAGAAAGGTAGCTCGCGCTCAAGTGATTAGCTAAGCTGGACGAGCCCCCGCCGCTTGTCCGCAACCGCGAGTTTTTCGGGCGCCTCTTTTTCTGCCTTTTACTGTATTTTGAACTGTCCCGCTTTGAATATTATTTGGTCAATATCTTCTCCCATAGGTTAGAATGGGTCCTCTATCGCTCCTATTTGATTGTCAATCTCCCCAATAGGTTAGATGGGACACTGTCGCTCTTTATTCTGATTGGCTGTTTTATTAATGCCAGACACAAATCACTAGGCACAATACCTTAACAACAAATTTGATATTTCTGTAGTTCCCGGCAATTCTCTATAATTGCAATTTCCCTTATGATACGCCGGTCTCGGCGACAAACGCGTTGTTAGGGGATTTAACTGCTTATCTTTTATAGAAGGTTTCAGCGCTTTAATCTGATAATTCTGACGCCGAGATTGCATTGCGCCGATACTCTCCATAGAACTACAAGGAGATGTAGCCGCGCTCTGATACAGGGCCCGGGATAGCCAAGCCCCCCCGACTAGCTGCGAGCCCAAGGTAGCTCTTTTCTGCATTTTTGTTACTAGGTCCTTTTGAACCGTAGTTCTCCCACCTTTGCCATTTGAGGAGCATCACAGCAATAACTGTCTCTTCTGTCTATATTTTTTTTAATGGGGGTCTTTGTCGCTCGCTATTCTGATTGGCCTGGGTTTATGCCGACCAATCAAATATCGTACCGTCGAATTTATTGAAATTACATAGATCTATTTCCCGACAAGTTCTTTCTAATTCGCAATTACTCCAAGGTGACTAGTCTTGCGCACCGGTCCCCCCCCCCCTCGGACGACAAACGCGTTGTTCGCGGATAGAATTGATCCCTATGTTTATAGGAATGTTTAGCTCTTGTTCAAGATGAATATTTTACAACTAATAAACAATGTTTTTTTTTAATCGTACTCCTCCCGCACGTCGCTGTAGAGCCGAGATTTCATTGCGCCGATCTCTTACCATAGACTACAAATGGGAGAAGTACCCTCGCGCTCTGTTGGCTGGGATAGCCAAGCCCCGCTAGTTCAACCAATCTAGCTCTTTCAGCAATTTTACTGCTGTATTTTGAACTTTCCCGCCTTTGATTTTGATTGGTTTAAACTTCTCCATAGGACTATAAGGGGTCCCTGTGCGCTCCTATTCTGACATAGTGGTCGGGATAGAGGCCGGAAGCCCCCCGCTAGCTGTCAGCCAACTTCCCTCTACATATTACTAGCTATTCTTAGATTACTGGTAAGAGTTTTTAACTGTCCCGCCTTTGATTCTGATTGGTTAATAGTTCTCCATTTAAGGTTTTATTGGTTCAACTGTCGCTGCCTTCCTATTCTGATTGCCGGTTTCTGCGACCAATGAGATTATCCCTCCACCGGGCTTCAGAATTTGAAGTTTCTCTGTCCCTTTTCCCGTTGGGAAATTCATCCAATAATCCGAATTCTTGAATTAGGATATTGCGAAAGTGATTTTTTTTTTATTTTTTATTTTTTTTGAGTGTTTGAGCTCTTTTCTCAAATGGGGTTTTCCGCCTTTTAAAGCTGCGATTTTTTAATTCATACTCCGCACGAGAACATCTTTAATGATTTTCTCTCTGTGGGGCTTTTATGCCAGCTGTCTCGAATCGGAGAATACATGTGAGACTGGATCGCGTCTAAGCTCCCGCACAAGGCCGCCCAATGTCCCCCCGCACTGCGCCCATATGTCCCCCACAGGCACCTGCTCCCATGTGTCTCCGCACTGCGCCCACACACACTGCGAGGGCGCGGCAGACTTTTCCCCGCATGTATGAGTGCACTACCCACGTGCGGCGAATCAATTGGCGCAGCGCCGCACTGCTCCTAAGACCCGCACTGTGCGCCCTCAAACACTGGCGAGGCGCGGCGGACTTAATATGGGAATGTATGAGCGCGCCACCGGCGCAAACCTAAAAAAATACAAATAACAGTGCAAAAGCGCAGAATTTGCGCCGGAAACAAACTTCCTACGCGAAATGTTCGCCCCGACGTGGACGAGATTCATACATGTCGCCCTTAGTTCCTTTGCCTGTTAGAATTCATCTTTTTCTCTACACTCTATTTCAACTAAGCTAAGATCAGATGTGACAATCTCCAATATATTATTCACCTGTGGCTGTTAAACCGTTCACAAACAGAGCACATGTTGTAGATAGTAGGGATGGCGCAACTGGAGTTTACTTTCTTCTCCATGTATGGGGTTATATGCTTTAGAAAACCCATTTCAATACCAGTGACTATGCCTTTGGAGATCGTAATAATCTAAACTTTCAAAAAACTTATGATTGTTTTTGACCATCATTTGAGTTCCAGTTGCCCCTAAAAATGGCGACCATGAGTTTAGACCTCATCCCGCCCTTGGACCAGGAAGGATCCCTGGAAAGACTTCTTTAGCCTGCATTACACAACCAAATAGATTTAAATGGGCACTAGTGGACAACAAGGAATTTGCATCCTGTGGTAGGCGGTGCGAGGCAATAACAAGGAATAAATTGAATAATGTGTGTTCCCACTAGAGACAGGAGAGATAGATGGCATATCAATGTCCATTGATTGGGAAACGGTCTGTGTTATTGAGCTGTTGCGTACTTCTGGGATCTCTCCATTCCTGTTTGTATGAGGAGATATCTGAGCATACCCGAACAACAAACCACACACTCCACCCGAGTACTGGTCAGGAGAAATCCCATATAAGGCAAAATCGAGCAGACCCCTCTGCGCATCTCAAAGAAAGAACCCCAGTTTTCCAAGGGCTTCGTCAGGCCCAGGAGGTCATATTTCGGTGCAGGTTCCACTAGATCTAAGGACCATGCCTATTCTAGTCGTGAACTTACTAAATAGTAAATATATATCGACATAATTTTCATTCCAATAGTCCATAGTGGGATACACACCCTATTAAGTGCAGTTTCCCCAAGATTAACAGCTGATTATTGGGATATCACTAGATGAGGACATTTATGAAAACTTCTAAACTATCTTTGTTGTCCCATCCGATCAAATCAATGAGAACTCCCCTTTCATTGTTTTCAGCAGCACGTCATATTAACCCCGTTGAAAACTCGCCAGCGTCCGTGAAAAGTAGTTAATGACCAGAACGCTATTTTTTTGTTTTGTTCCTCGGTATTATGCTGCGTGTGCATGCATTCTATTCGCGCACTTTTATAAATTTTTGTATTTTTTTATAGACCGCAGAAGTTGGACGAGCCGTCGTGTTTATTCGGGACATTGTAACTTTATGGGGGAATATTTAAGTTCAGAAATTATTGCAGAATTTTTTTTTTTAAATTTTTTTTTAACCTTCAAAAATTTTCAATTTAAAATAATTGTTAGTTTAAATTTCTACGTTTTAATTACGGTCGTGGGGAAATTCCTAATCCCAGTTTTGTGTGGGGTTTTTTTTGTTTGTGTAATGATGAAAATTTTTTTTTTTATTAATATTTATTTCTATTTTATTATTGTTTTTTTTTATTAATTTTTTTTTACATTTTTTTAATTTTTTTTAATTTTTTTTAATTATCCCCCCCCCCCTGAAGGGGGAACTTTTTTAAAACATTTTTTTTTTAAATATTTAAAGGGGGGAAAATGGGATGAACGGGTTTTTCCCGCCTTTTTTTTTTGGCTTTAACCTCCCGCCTCCCCCCCAAACCCCGGCTGTGGGACGCAGGGATGCGGTTTTTGGTTTGCGGGCGTTCCCACTTTCAGCGCGCCTCACATAAAGGGGAGAAAAAAGGGGGCCCCCGCTTTGTGGGCCTTTTCCGGGGCGGGAGGGGCCCGCCACGCTCAAAAAATCCGGGCTTGTACGATCGCGATTTCCGGCAAAGTTGGCCCCCTTGTAGCGTGGGGGAAAGCCCCACGGAAAGACCGGGGTTTGATTCGGGTTAAATTTATCCGGCGGGGGGCGAATTGAAGGGGGAAGGAAAATGGGGGGAAACATAAAAAGGAAATCGCTAAAAAAATTCACTGGGGTGCGGATGGATTGTTTAAAAAAAAAAAATCCCCTTTTTAATAAAGGGGGGAAAAACCAAAATCAAAAAGCTCAAACCTTAAAAAAATAAAAAAAAATTTAAAAAAAAATCCCCTTTCCCAAAAAATTTTAAAACTGGGGCGGCTAAAATCAAAAATTTAAAAGGATCTTGGGAAAAATTTTCCGGGAAATACAGAAATTAAAATTCTGAAAGGCTTTCATTGGTCGGCAAAAAAAAACCGGCCAATCAGAATGGGGAGCGACAGTGAACGTTTTAAAACCTTTGGAAAATTTTTGGACCAATAAATTCAAAGGGGGCACGTTAAAAAAATACTGTAAAAATGCGGAAAAAGAGCTGTTTGGGTTTGAGCTAGCGGGGGCTTGGCTATCCCACCAATCAGACGGCGAGCAAACTTGTCCCTTTTGTAGTCTATGGAAAAGGTCGGGGCAATGAAATTGGGGTTTCTCAGCGCCGTGCGGCATGGATTTTGATTAAAAAAATTTATTTTTATTAAGTGTAAAAAAATTTCTGAAAAAAGGCTGAAAAACCCTTTTATAAAAATAAATCAATTAAATCCCGAACAAAACGTTTGTCGCCCAGGGGCCCGGCCCCTACTAGGAATTGCATTATAGAGGGAAATTTCTGGGAAAAAAGTAATTCAAATTGTTTAAAAATCTTTTCATTGGTCGGCCAAAAAACCAGGGCCCAAACAGAATAGGAGCGGCAAAGGCCAATTTCCAACCTAGGGAGGAGTTTTTGACCAATCGGAATAGGAGCGGGCAGGGGGGAAAAAACTAAAACCCTTTGGGGAAATTGACCAAAAATATTCAAAGGCGGGACAGTTCAAAATTTCAGCAAAAGGGAGAAAAAAGGGTGATTTGGTTGAGCTGTGGGGGGTTTGGGTATCCCGGCCAAAAACAGGGCGCGTGTACTTTCTCATAGAAATTCTATGGGGAAAAGAAATGCAGAGGAGCTTTGTTTGTGATTGGTAAGTTAAAAGAGGCGCGGGGTTTTTTGGACCCAAAGTGAAAAGGGGGAGCGACCCCTTTTGGGTTTTAATGCAATCTGTTTAAAAAAACTGTACATGGCCGAAATTTTAAAAGATAATACTCCCGAAAATTTTTCCCGATGTGTATATAAAAAGATCAATTAAAATTTGGGGGGAAAGAAAAAAAAAATATTAATTTTAATAAAAAACATGTTTATTTCTTTTTTTTGTAGCTCGCGCCCCTGATTGGCTCGGGTACCAAGCCCCCCCTAGGGTCCAACCAATTTAAACTCTTTTCTGCCTTTTTTTTGTATTTTGAAAATGTCCCGGGCCCTTTTATTTTGGGTTGGTTTTAAAATTCTCCATAGGTTATAATGGGCCCCGTGCTCCCATTCTGATTGGTCAAAAGGGTTTTCCATAGTTTTTAATGGGCACGACGTCCTATTTTGATTGGTTGGTTTTGGGCCACCCAATAGAAACGCTTACAGATTTTAAATTACTGATTTCCGGCAATTTTTATACCCCAAAATTCCTGATGTAGCCCCGGGTTCGGCGACAAACACGTTTTGTGTTTTTTTAATGTATGTTTATAGAAGATTTCAGATCTTTTTCGAGAAATTTTACACTTAATAAAAATTTTTTTTTTTTTTATCATACTCCATGCCGCACGGCGCTGAGAACCGGATTTCATTGCCCGATCTCTCCTAGACTAAATGGGACAAGTAGCCCCCCGTTGATTGGCGGGGATAGCCAACCCCCTGTAGCTAACCAATCACCCTTTTTCTGCATTTTTACTGTATTTTAAAACTGCCCTGCCTTTGAATTTGATTGGTAAATAGTTTAAATAGGTTTTAAATTTGGGTCTCTGTCGCTCCTATTCTGTTGGTGAGATAGCCAAGCCCCGCTAGTTTAACCAATAGCTCTTTTCTCCCCTTTTTACTCTATTTTGAACTGTCCCGCCTTTGAATTTGATTGGCAATTTTTCCCCATTTTTATAATGGGCACTGTCGCCCCTTTTCTGATTGGCTGGTTTCCTCCGCCCAATGAGAAAGCTTACAAAATTGAATTACTGTATTTCCCGGAATTTTTTAAATTAAAAAATTCCCCGATATGCCCCGTTCTTGATTTTTGGAAATTTAAATTTTTTTTATGTTTTTTTTTTTGAGGTTTGAGTCTTTTTTGAAATTTTTTACCCCTTTTTTAAAAACGATTTTTTTATTTATATCCCGCCCCCCGGACTCTTTAAGATTTTTTCGGTTTTCCAGGGCCTGTCTCGTGGAATAATGTTAGGGCAGTCCCCCTTTTCGCCAAATCCCCGACTGCGCCCCCACATGGCGAGGGCGGGTGAATTTTTCCCCGCATGCATGAAAAGCACCGCCTCGGCGGCGAATATTAGGCGCAGCTCCCCACTGAACCCCAAATCCCCCCACTGGGCCCCCCACACGGAAAAGGGGGGTGGATTTACATAGTATGTATGAGCGCGCCCCCCGCCGATATAAATCAGGGCAAATTTCGCCGGAAAACGGCGAAAAGGTGCGCCCCGACGTGGCGAGCTTCAACTGCGCCCCCTTATAATGTATTAGATATTTAAATATGCTAATATTTTTAATCTGTGCACTTTGACACAGGGAGTGATCAGGACAGCCAAAAAGTTGTCTTGGGGCCTGGTTTGATACACGACAGTTATGGGGCCCCTCTAGGTCCCCCGGGCGACTGTGCAGCCGTTCCTGGCTCTGTCGGGTGAGGGTGTTTTTGATCACCCGGGCAGAAAGGGGAAACCTTTTATTTCGTGCGGTAACGCACCGCCACAATCAAAGGGTTTAAAGCACTGGGTTGTGGAGGTTTCCTCCGCTACCCGGTGCTTGCAGGAGATGCTCTGGGATCAGGGCTGTGTAGCACAGCCCCGATCCCAGCGCAGTTGTGGCACCGGGCGCCGCAAACCCCAATGTCTGCAGCGACCCCAAAAGACGTCGCTGCAGACGAACGACCCGCACCAGCCGATGTCAAAAGACGGTGCGCGGTCGTTAAGGGGTTAAATGCAAGGGGAGTTCTATTACTATGGACAACAAAGAAAGTCTTAGACCAAGACATTTTTCAAGGCTCTTTGTGATCAGTTTGTTGTCAAGTGACCCTTCTACTATGAAGGGATTATCCAAAAAGGAGAATCCCTTTAAGCATGTGTCATGCACGTTATAAATTTTGTTTCCGAGTCACAGTTGGATTTGTATTTTATCTTTTCATCATATGTTAGAGATTTTGATTCCCTGTTTTTATTATTTATATTCAAATAAAGGTGCTGGAAAACCTTTAACAAAATCCTATACCTAGCTTGAAATCTGATACAATATTCCGACAAAAGGCCATACAATTTGCTTACAATGTGTTACATTTTCAGTAAAAGACATCCCTTTGTAGTGCCAGTGGGGTTGGTATGCTCTAGAGCCCTCTCATTTTGGAAATCAGTGCAGACTAGCAACACAGACTTCTCCAATGTGAGCCTCTCACATGTATCCGTGACATATCAGAATATCATTTTTACTGGAACAAGATCACATGGCAATAATGACCATACAAATCACAGAGATGTAATCTGTTATCAACAAATTGTAACACAATATATAACATAACAACACAAATATGTTTAGCATGACCAGCTGACTTATGTATGGCCTGAATCTGTAATTTATATTGATGTATTTGGGAGTTGGCTTTAGAGACAAAATCTGTAAAACAATATTCAGCAAATCCGTAAAGGATCCCCGCAGTAATGTGTGTGATCTGAGTCACTGAGTAGTAAGTAGTAGGAAGCCAAACTCCTATCTTGATGTACAAGTACTAAATACATCATCGGAAACTAAAATGTCATTTCCTGCAAAGGAAAGAGTCTCAATTTTTATAAGAAAATGTAAAGTATGTAGTTTGACTTAAAGGCGTTGTCACACTACAGATATTAGCTTTCAACATATAGGGAACAGTAAATGAAGAAGTTTTCAAAATACATTGCTTTGTTTATTCTTCTTTGTTGAGGAAAGTGATTTTTTTTCAGCTCTGAGTGTACTCAGGTTTCTCTAGGTTACCGACCTGCTCTGCCCTAGACTTTAGATAAACATCTCCTGCTCTCATGTCAGTGATTAGAAGACCTTTGAATACTGGAAGCTCATATGCTTATCACCCAAAGCCTGACCAGGAAGAGACAGGATGCTTGAATGAAAGCTGCTTTGTGGAACAGCACGGTGAGACAACCCCTGTAAAGGGGTTGTCTCACCATACTGTTTCACTGGTTTTTAGCAGATTTGTACTTACTCTGTCTCCTCAGTTTGTGGGTGGATCTACAGCAGTGATTAGCATATTCAACTTCTAGCAAGCAGAAAATTGTTTCCTCTAACAAGATTACAAATAAAACCATGCCTTTCAGTCCTCACAGTACATGTATCTTTTGTTTAGTGAAGCTAATCTTATTAGATATAATTAGTTTGCTTCTATGTTAGTCCGTCAACTGGGTTTACTTCACTCCCTGCTCTCTGCCCTCAGTTAATCAGATAATAAACATCCGTCTGGTATGCAGGTAGCCATAGAAACCTGTGTACATTTCAGAGTACATAAAAAACGCTCTTATCCCATGATTAAAGTATAAACTATTGATCAACATATTTAGAAAAAGTCTTCATTTATCTGTCCCTTTATGTTGAAAGTTAATCTTTGTAGTAAGAAAAACCCTTTAAAACAATATAATCACCTGCTTTCTGGACTACTAAAACAGAGACAATAGTATGATATCATGATATTTTGATGGACACTATGCATTACATAGCTTGATGGCATGTAAATACAATAGTGTAAATACAATAGATACCTTAAGGGGTTGTCCAGCAAACCAGAAATAAAACATCTTCATGTACAGTATATGAGATCTACAAAATATACAATATTTAATATACATATATATATATATACATATATACACTCACCGGCCACTTTATTAGGTACACCTGTCCAACTGCTCGTTAACACTTAATTTCTAATCAGCCAATCACATGGCGGCAACTCAGTGCATTTAGGCATGTAGAATGGTCAAGGACAATCTCCTGCAGTTCAAACCGAGCTCAGTATGGGGAAGAAAGGTGATTTGAGTGCCTTTGAACGGGGCCCTGGTTGTGGTCCCCAGAAGGGTGGTTGAGTATTTCAGAAACTGTGATCCCCTGGGATTTTCACGCAAAACCATCTCTAGGGTTTACAGAGATGACCCGAAAAAGAAAAAAACATCCATGGAGCGGCAGTCCTGTGGGCGGAAATGCCTTGTTGATGCCAGAGGTCAAAGGAAAAATGGGCAGATGGTTCGAGCTGATAGAAAAGGCAACAGTGACTGAAATAGCCACCCGTTAAAACCAAGGTAGGCAGAAGAGCATCTCTGAACGCACAGTACGGCGAAACTTTGAGGCAGATGGGCTTCAGCAGCAGAAGACCCCCACCGGGTGCCATACTTTAGCTAAGAACAGGAAATGAGGCTCCAATTTGCCCAAGCTCATCGAAATTGGACAGTAGAAGATTGGAAAAAAAGTTGCCTGGTTGAGGAAATCTCAATTTCTGCTGCGACATTCGGATGGGAGGGTCAGAATTTGGCGTCAACAACATGGAAAGCATGGATCCATCCTGCCTTGTATCAACGGTTCAGGCTGGTGGTGGTGGTGTCATGGTGTGGGGAATATTTTCTTGGCACTCTTTGGGCTTTTGGTTACCAATTGAGCATCGTTGCAAAAACCTTGTGGAATCTATGCCACGGGAAAAATTGAGGCAGTTCTGAAAGGGAAAAGGGGGTCCAACCCGTTCTAGCATGGTGTACCTAATTAAAGTGGCCGGTGAGTGTATATATTATATATATATATATATATATATATATATGATATATTTTAAGATAGTATAGTTTTACCAAATACACAAACTAGTGGTATAAATCCTAGGAAAATAGCAGATAAAACTTAGCTTTTAATAAATATTAATAAAAAAGAAAAATAGACAAACAATTCCTAATCTAACTAAACCGGTACAAATACAAATCCCAAACTTATCCCTACATCTAAGACTACCTATCAAAAAAAGGAAAAAATTGCCCTGATAAGGACGTCCCCAACCCGTACCTAACCTATTAACACCCTTTGCTAACTATCACTATACATAAACAAAAAATGGGCAGGAAGACAATAAAAGGGGTACACATTAAATATCCCAGATGAATGTAGATGAAATTTCCCTTATTCCAACTCGTTTCCCCCCACAGTCATTGGGGTTCATCAGGGAACAGGGGAATATGCATACAACAAGGTATCTGCAATCAGAAATTTTTAATAAACTCACTGCCCTTAGTAGCGATGATAGGATATGTAGTTAGTAATGAAGTGGAGTCCAAGATAGCCTGTATTGGGTCCACCACAACAAAGGCAGTCCAGAGATGATGTCAAATATATATGTATAAATATTTATGTGTTTGTATATATATATATATATATTATATATATATATATATAGAGAGGGGAGAAGAGAGGAAGAGAGGAGAGAGAGGAGAGAGGTGAGAGAGAGGAGAGATTTATATATATTATATATATATATATATATATATATATTTTATATTAATTTTTTTAATTATATTTTATTTATTTATATGGCGTTTACTAGTATTGAAACCTCCAAAGTCGTATGTTTACTTCCTACTTGCCAAGCCTAATCCGTTGGCATTGCATATACCACTCAGCAACACAGTTCCTTAAACTTTTCTATTCTGCCCAATATAATCTGTTGAGTAACATACATGTCACACATGGCTTACAGCTTACATCTGCCATTCTGTGCAGCATTTTGATTTCCATCACAATATGCCATATGTCATAGTTGCCTTTATAGAAAAAATAAAATAAGTGTACACGGGTTGTTTATCATATCCTCTGCTCCTCGCCAGTTAATGGCATTCCATTCCATGACATTCTCTGGTTCTATGTGGAAAAAAATCAATCAAAGGAAATGAAACCTGCCAAAATAGAAAACTCTAAAAGGTTTGGCAGATATGTACAAATGTGTTTCCAGAAATCATATGACCAGGGTGATTTTCCTTATTACACATATAAGTGCTGTAAATTCCAGCTTGGCTGGTCATGACTCTTTTCACATTAAAATGTAATGTCGGTCAAAAGTCTTAAACTTGTGTTAGAAAAAGAAACGTAAAAGTGACACCTGTTCTTACCAGAACACTGAGAACGTAACATAACATAACAGCTGTTGTCTCCTGCATTGCTACAGATTGTTTGCTGGCCCATAGGTAATGTTTGCTTTAAAATATCCTGTGTGTTGACGTTTCCACTTGTTACACTGACCATAACCTCACAGGACTATGTGTACATAATAATAGGATATACATAGTATTGTATATAAGACTTACATCTACACCGACCTCCAATGTTTATATCCCAGAAGGAATATCTTGATTTCCCAAAATTTTTTTACAGTGGAATTTAAGGGCTTATAAGGCTCGGTCCACACAGCAATGTGAAAATGCAGTCCAAAATCCGACGGCAGTTTTGGATTGCTGGACCGTGCCGCACCACCGCACCACAGATTCTCGGCAGCCCAGTACATTGGGGCTGCAGGAATCTGATGTAGGCCTAGTGGAATATACATGTTCTATATTCCGCCACACAGTTTTAGTTTTTTGAAACTCTCAGTAAAAAATCTATGATGTCTAGACTACAACATGGATTTTCTAGTGAGGTCTACACAGCGCTGGGTACAGTCAGACTTTCGGCAGCTTCAAAATACTGAATCCGCTGAAAAAACAACCAAAATCCAGTGTTGTGTAGACATTGCCTGAGGCTGCAAAACCACCAGATGTGAACATGGCCTGATTGTGACATATGTACAAAGAATTTACGAAAATGTATCAAATGGTACACATAGCATAATAAACTCAGAATAGTTCATTAGTCCATCTCACAATCCCATGCATTTACACCAATATTTGATGCGAAAAGTCCCACAGATTTACAATATTTGATACATTTCACTATGTCATGTTTTCGAAATATTTATAAAACAGTTGAGATAGGGGCATAGGAAGTTTAAAGCACATAGATAGGGCCGTAGCTACAGGGGGTGCAGAGGTAGCAGTCGCCACCAGGCCCTACAGCCTGAGGAGGCCCAAAAGCCCTTCTGCCACATAAGGAGATACCAGCATTGTAAATGGTTTGGGGGGCCCATTTCACTTTTTGCACCAGGGCCCAGGAGCTTCAAGTTACACCTCTGCACATAGTAAAATGGTGAAGGTCCCTGCTTATACTTTTTGCAATTGCAAAATTAATTCTGACAGGCTTTGTTTAGTACATATAACCATTGTTTCTTTTACATGATTTTTTTTCAGTCATTTATTTTGGGTTATGTCTACATAGCAATGTTCAAATGCCTTTCAAAATCCGATGGCCTTTTAACATCGCTGTACTGCACTGCTGTTTTTTTTGTGCAAAAAAACCCAGTGTCGGATTTCGTATTTCACACATCCCAAGTGCATTGGGGCATTACGGGAATCCAGCGGGAGTTTGGCGGTTTAGGAAATCAGTATAAAAGTCCACGCTGGGTAGACGGCAGCACAGGTTTTCTATTGCAGACTACACAGCACTAGGTTCAGTTGGAAGTTCGGTGGATTCACAATACTGAATCCGCCAAAAATCCGACCAAAAACCTGTGCAGTGTAGACATAGCCTTATACTAATTTGTTTAAGAGGTTTTCTCACTACAATCATTAGTTTCAACATGTAGGGAAAGGTAAATCAAGACTATTATCAAATACTTTGGTGTTTTTCTGTGGCTTTGTTGAGGCAATAAGAGAGATTTTATTTCTTCTGAGTGCACACAAGTGTCTCTTGGTTACTGACCACTCTCTTTCCACTCTATAGCAAAATGCTGAATCTCAGCACCATAAATGTAGCAAAAATCCTAATACTTTAATCCAAAAAAGTTAAATATCATATTCTCAGCACAAAGTTCAGCTGATGCTTTTCAGGGCAACAAATAAGGACAGTAGCCCTGAAATGCGTCTGCTGGACTTTGTGCAGAGAATATGGCATTTTTACTTTTTTGGGACAAAATATGAAGATTTTTTTAAACAGTTGGAATTTTTGCTACATTTATGGTGCTGAAATTCAACATTTTGCTATGGAACATATTTGAGATTCTGTGGGTCCTCAGGAGGAGTCTCTGTGCACCTTCATAATCCAGCGGGTGAACACTACAATTTCCTTTAGAAACATCTCTCTTTCCTTTCTCTTATCTGCTTAGTTGGCGACTGATCGCCATCCATGGTGATGTCACTCCTTGCTGCATGTAATATCTACAAATGGAGTTTTGTGTCAGATAAGGGCACATTATGCCAATCACTGCTATAGACCTACGCACAGCCTGACCAGAATGTGTGAGTCTTCCACCAGCATCTTCAAAAGTTCTTTTGCTTTTGTTCTTGGGTTGATATGCACATATTGGACCAAAGCATCTTAATCTCTGAGACATTGAACCTGCCTCCTTCCTGAGCGTTTTGATAGCTGGATATTCCCATCTTGTTTGTACTTGTGTATAATTGTTTGTACAGATGAACAAGGCACCTTCAGGTATCTGGAAATTGTACCCAAGGATGATCCAGACTCATGCAAGTCCACAATTCTCTTCCTGATATCTTGGCTGATTTCTTTAGACTTTTCCATGATATTACACACAGAAGCATTGTGTTTCTGGTGTTCTTTAAAAATACACCCACAGCTGTGTCTCTAATTAACTCAGATGTTGACAGTAAACCTATCAGAAGCTTCCAAAGATATGACATCATCATATGGGCGGACCCAAATTGTTTAAAGGCAGAGTAATCCCAGTGTATGTAAACTTTTGACTTTGCAGAAAGAAATAAAATGCCTTAAAAAATTCTCTCATTTCTCTGGCATTTGGCAAATATAAATAATTTTGGTAATCCTAAATGACCTAAAACGGGTAAGGTTTATTCCGATTTCATGTCAGATAGCGAGAGAATCCTGCATATGTGTCTTCTTACATAGTGTATGTAAACTTCTGGTTTCAACTGTACATATCACTACAGCTTCATAAAAACAACCCTTATCAGTGATTAATGCATATAGTATACACCATCCATTTCAATATCATTGCCAGAAAGGATGATAACTCACTGAATGTAGTTATTGTTTTCTGTCATGAGGAAGAAACTACGGTGTAACCCAATACATGCATGCATGGTATTCTCTTGTGAGATCTATCTTACCACATACATATGCATGCTTTCTCATTTATTGGATGGACACTTGTGCTTTATTATATGAAATAAATATTTTTCTACACATATATCTGCATGCCTTAGTAGTCTTTGATTTACAGTACATATAAGCACATAGTCACCTAAATATAGAAATTTGTATGGCCAAAATTGCAACAAATAAATTGTACTCTAAATTGTAATTAGGAACAAGGAAGATGCACTTGGAGTCAAAAAGAGGGACGTTTAAAGGGGTTCTCTCACTACATTGATTCATCTCATCTCAGTCCTGTTTCCTCAGTTTCATTTTTGATTTCAGGAGCGTGTTTACTGGCTTCTACTAGGCTGCAGTGGCAAGCTGCTAAGGATACCAAGTCTGTAGCTATAGAAACCACTGCTGGCAGCCTATCAGGAGAGATCAAACAGGTCTGTAGCTATAGTGACCTTATGAGCTGATGACGTCATACAGGAGGGTATATCTAGGATTAGGTAGGACACTGGTAATGGACAAATATTGTAAAGTGACTTGTTTTTGCGAGATCTTTAACATAAAGCAATCCCTGTAGCGAGACAACCCCTTTAAGGCATAAAGAAGGATAGAGGGATTTGGGTCAAAAGTAGGGACTGTCCCTTCAAAAGAGATACTTGGAAGGTATGCATTTGTAAAATGGTGAGGTACAATGTGTCACGGTTGCCCGTGTTCCCCCCGCGAGCGGCACCGCTGCAGCTCCAGTCTCCCGGCGCGCGCATCCCCGCTCCCTAGGCGGCTCTGTGAAATTTAATGGGCCAGCGCACCGGTAATTGGGTATTGCCGGTCGCTGCCCTTATTTAAATTGGCCTATAGAAAAAGCGTTCCTTGAGCCTCGTCTGTCTTACTGTGTACCGTACTGTCCAAGCTTCCATCCCTCGACCACGAACCTCTGCCGCCTGTCCTGACCTACTGCCTGTCCCCGACTACGTCTACGTCTAGCGATTCTGTACCACGCTCACCCTCGGCTGCCACTGCAAGCAAGTCTCGCCAGTGGAAGCGACCTGGTAGTTTCCCGCCACAGCAAGTCCATCCCGCTTTGCGGCGGGCTCTGGTGAAAACCAGGTGCTACTTAGATTCCGCTCCCTGGTGTGGCTTATGCCATCGCTTGCGGTGGTCCAGCGGATCCACTACCGCTGTCTGTGACACAATGTGACCAAGATATGATAGCACAGTGTTACCCTGGTTTCCTGATCAACAGGGCAGTACTGACAATACTGAAGTTGGAGCCCGATCACATTTTTTAAAAAAGGGGGTCCTGTGATCACCTTCATTTACCTTCTGCAGATGCACTCATCTGATTAGTGGGGCAATATACAATTTCAATGGACACAGTTGAGCTCATAATTTCAGGAAGTGTAACATGGTGCAAGATAAGAACTTGTAATGGATGAACGGTCAAGAGGGTGTTAAGATGCATTGGCTGTTTCAGTCCCTACAATTTTTGATGGCAGTCCTGACCCTGCCTACTAGTATTGCATTTGGGACACCCTAAAAAAAATTGCCTTTCCTATCCTGCTGCAGATACGCTGCCTGTAAAGCTGCAATAGGTATTAATCTACCATGTATTAGTCATAATATAAATGGAGCATATGAGACTAGGTCCCTATCTCTGCTCTTCTTCTGGAAGTTCAAGTATGGACTTATGTACCAAAAGCATTACAATCCACCAACAAATCCCCTCAGGTGCAGGTCATGGCTTATATAGTGGTAGTGGCTCCTCTGAATAAGGCTACTTAGGAAAAAAAAGAATGGCTCCATGTAACATAATACCTAGACAGAAAAACTTAGTACATTAAGATAAAAGCTATAGGATACACAGCTTCTGTGTAATGAGAATGAAATGATAGCTCATTTTTCATCCCAACTAGTTTTCTACCGATATCTTTGATTCTACCCTACAGAGAGTGATTTAGTCACTAGGATTAAACAAAAAGCTCTGGAGTGATGATATGACATTACCGGTTGGCAATTTCATTGAACATAAGAGGAGCTTAATGGATTTTAGTTAGAGGGAGTTACCTTTACTTTGCTGTGACAGGCATTTAGCTGTGCCCTTTGGACAAACACTGTGAGCATACAAAGTGTAAGTAACTAAAGCTTGAGAGAACTGAATGCCAAGTTTAGTCAAGATTGTAAGCCTATCTGCATTTAATTCTCCGAACACCTGAACAGAAACCTACAATTTCTCATGCTGCCACTCAGTCTTTTAAATTAATCCTGTATCAAGTAAAAACTGAATACTTACACAACACTTCCCGAATTACAGGTAGACCTGACATCCTGCTTCATACTTTCATGATTTCATACTTTTAAAGATTCTATTGAAGTGGCTGCTGCTATAAAGTTTAACCTTCATTCAGTATCAGACTACTTTGGCTCACCGGAGGAAATTATTCCGACTGACCCTCTATCTATAAAGGATATGTGCACAGCCATTTTCAAGTAATCTTTGCAAATACTGGGTCTTAAAAGATAGAAACCAGTGATTGGTTTTAAAGTAGGCTTCTGGATAGACCTTTGGATCCCTAAAAATTAGGTTAGATTATTTTGACAGAGCTTGGACCCACCAAAGGATCTACCTGTACTCTGGGAGCCAGTCCGACCCTGCCTACATCTCCTTTTATAGTTAGAAGAGCCCCTTGTTGGCAACAAATGTTGACTATAATGAAAGGTCTACTATTCAGGTGCTATATATTTTATAATCTTTATGGCGTGCCGCATGCCCAAATAATACAATCGTACAGTGACCGACTAATAGGGTCATACAGGCCCCAAATAAGACAGCCTAAATAAAGCTGGTCATATGCATTAGATA
The DNA here is from genome assembly GCA_025379985.1 of Phyllomedusa bahiana. Classification (NCBI taxonomy): domain Eukaryota; kingdom Metazoa; phylum Chordata; class Amphibia; order Anura; family Hylidae; genus Phyllomedusa; species Phyllomedusa bahiana. Next base: position 5,659 of record JAODAL010033267.1, on the reverse strand, counting down.
GCTGTCAGCCAAACATGCTATATCTCCTGATCCACCCCACAGATACACATTTTTCTTATCCGAGCCTTAAAGGGAATGTGTCATCAAAAAGGACTTATCGTTTAACTCACATTTTTATGTTCAACACATTTTTTAAGAATTTTTGGTTATATTTCTTTTTACTTTTCCATATCACTTTCAATATTTTTTAATAATTCATAAGTCCTGCAGTTTTCACAGTGGCAACTAAGCCTAACAATAGTCTGACACTTCCTGTTCTGTAGAGAAAGATCCTCAGTTGTCTGCTCATTATCAGCACAAAGAGGGTCAAACTGAAAGGAGACACCAGTGTGAATAGATCTACCAGGATCCACCAGTCACAAGAGGAGATAGTCACAGTTCACCCTTTCCCCTTTCCTGCAAACTGATTTCTTCCCAGGTCACAGAGCATGACCAGAAAGCTCTCCTATAGAAGTCAATGGGACTGAGTCAGTGTTAAGTCTCCTATTTGCATTAAGCTACTTTAACGCATCTATCTTTCTGTTAACGGAGTCCAACCACGGCCTAGTCGCAAAAGTCAAAACTGCAAGACTTAATAATTATTAAAACATATTGAAACTGATATGAAAAATTTAAAACAAAACAACCAAAAATTCCTAAAAAATGTGTTTAACATAAAAATGGAAAAACTGACTATTTTGTGACAATTCCTTTGTTTTCAAAAGAGAAAGTGCACGTCAGATGCACTCCCAACATCGGGGCTATTCCTAGACAATGTTGTATATCAACTCCACCTAATCCCCTCTCTCAAGAGGTCAGGACCTCCTCACAGAGAGGGGCACACAAACCATAAAAAACTACGCCACCTAAGTGCCTCTTCTTATACAGCTGCTTAGAGTGGCAGTGGCAGAAACTAATGGATGTGCCCCTTTGTGATCAAAAGGCATACTCTAAAACTCGCTGTATCAGAATTGTTATCACTGCAGAAACCTTTACATGGAAGCAACGTGCTTCTTTTGGGCTTCTGACTAAGATCTATTCAGCCAAAATACTAACAGGACTGATGCCAAATTGAAGAGTGCAGTTGTTACAACTTCTGTGTAATCATTTATATTTTGGAAATTTAACTACATCTGAAAATTGGCTGTAGAGTCGTTTACATTAATAAAATGGGACTTAAAACAATGCTATTTTTGATGAACATTCCTTTATGTGTTTCATCAGGGAGAGGGGAGAAAGGTGCACGTGCAGATGCACTTCCAGACACTACAGGTGGGACCTTATTTTCCTGAGAACAAATGGATTAGATAATTAAAGTCCAACTACCTTATCCATAACTCCCCTAAATCTTCTGTCAGAGAGAGTCAGGAGCCTCCTACACACAGTAGATGGTTGGCTAGTCCCACCAAACTCGACTAACATTAACTTAATCTGTGGCCAGCTTTACATTAGCCAGTCTATAAACTACATAATACAGCTGCATCCTAGAGTTAGCCAGTGGCACCCTTTTCTGAAATTACATGAGATGTGCCCTTTGTGAATATAAAGGTCACATACTCCTAAAAGCAGCCCTGTATACAGAACCTCTGTTATCCACTGCCAGCAAACACTTTACATAGACATCAGCAACAGTTTTTTTGGCTCTGAACTAAGATCTAATTCAGCCAAAATACTAATCTAGAATAAATGATGATCCAAAAATGGTAAGCATGTGCGAAGGTTGTTACAACTTACTGCTGTAACAGTTTCCATTCTTCTGGGAAAGTTTTAACTACATTCTGAAACTTGGCTGTGAGCAGTCAGTTTTTCAATTCATTCTCAAAATTTTCGAAGGCCAGTCAGACTCTTTACATAGTTACATAGTTTGTGTTTGTAAAAAGAAAAGGCATATGTCCATAAAGTTCAACCAAGAGCAGGGGCTGTTACACAGATTCACAGTTCTTAAAGGGGTTTTGCCACGAAATGAGTTCATTACCTCTTAATCTGATCAGCAGAGACTATAAACAAAGCACAGCAGCCTCACAGACAAGAGGGATGGGGCCTGAACAGCAACTCCGAGGAAGCAGAGGAAGCAGGGAGCGTTGTGCAATGTGTACTCAAATAAAACATTAGAACCAGTGGATTGTCTATACAAAAGACACAACATCTTTCTCCACAGTCCCTTGAAAGCTCAGTCATGTTCCCTGTCATCAGATAAGAAGTGCAGACAACGCAAGCTCGACCAGATCAGCTCCTCAGCTCCTGTCAGCTGGAGCTGGTCGTGTCTAATGCAAACTTTTAAGTAACTAAGGGCATGTAAGGAAGGCTATAGCTCTCAGGGGCTTCAATTTTTGTAATCACATATTGTCAGGGACCGGTCATGGGCACACGAACAGACACAAACAGAGTGAGGCCCTGACACTGGTCCCAACCACTGTCCCTGCCTTTTGGGGGTGTCCGACTCCTTAATAGATTGGCCCCAACCAGAAGACTAGGAGCTACACTAATTAAGTGCAGACACAAGACACAGACAAACGAAGACAGAACACAATAAAGAGGGGTCAGACTAGCCCGGTCAATACCGGTCAGGCGCAGCGGTACTATATCACTGAGAGAGAGAATAGTCAGTAGCCAAGCAGGGTCAGATACCAGAAAGAATAACAGAAAGGAACCGCTAGCTACAGGCAAAAAGACCTCTATAACAGGCACAGGTGACTGGTGAAGGCATTCTTAAATAGGGAAACAGCAGACCCAGAACAGAGGTGATTGGTGGAAGAAACACAAAACTAGATAGGGAAACAAGGCTGTCAATCAAGGAGGAACACTGGCTAACTGAAAGCGTGCTGGAGGATTCCTGGCCATGGGGGTTGGCCAGGAATCAATTACCTACAGAGAAAGAAGGACCAGTTCACACTGGTGAATAAGAATACAAGGTATTACGTTAAATACCATGGTTTACATTGTACCGGCCGTGGCCGGCGACCGGAACCAAAAGCAGGGGGTGTGTCAGGCACAATCATGACACATATATTTAGAAAAGTGATTAAATACCCATTTTGGAGGATCCCACGTCAACATTCCATTGTGGCAAAACCCCTTTAAGTTAAAGAAGGCTTTTTGCCTCTGGAGACTGAATTGTTTTCTCCAGAATGAATGGGTGCCCCTTGTGTTTATAGAGGGGTTTGCATAAAACAACTTTTTACCATATTTTTTGTACGGGCTACTGATATGCCTATACAAATTTATCATGTGTTCATTTGACATTATTTCCAAAGACTTATTATATTTAATTCTTTTAGCTGTGCTCCTTATCAGGTTACTTGCTTGTCTTTGTATCTTCTCCAGCTCCTGGGCAACCCTTCTATGAAACAGTGCGCAGAAATGAACTTCATATTCCAATAAGGTCACACCAATGCTTTATAGAGCCTTAACATTACATCCCTGTTCCATAAGTCCATGCCTCTTTTAATACATGAAATATCCGCTGTTTTAGAGGCAGTGATTACTTTGAATGCTATTATATAGTCTATGATCTACAAGTCACCCAAATCCTTCTCAACAAGCGATTCCTCCAGTTTTTCTCTCCTATGGCAAATGATGAATGCAGAGTATTAGTACCTAGATCCATAACTTTACATTTATCAACAATGAACCTTAATTACCAAATGATGTCAAAACATTCGGGAAATTATGGAAACTAGGGCATAAAATTTCTTTTTCTCATTTTTTTTCAGTTATAATGTCAGAGTTTTTGGAGGGGTTTTGTGCAGAAAAATTTGAGAAAATTTTGGGCGCATTACAGAACTTAGGCACATAAGTAATGCACCAAACAAGAATAATGGCTATGGATGGGCTGGAAATAAAAGAAAAGTCATTAGAATAGCATGTCAGTGAATATAAACTATGGCAGTGATCTTGCTTGGTGGACTACAGATCCCAGCAAGACCTGTGGTGTGCTGGCTCTTACTATATGTAGAATAAAGGGTGACAGCAGCAAATATAAATTTCCAATTTAATGTAGTAAAAATTTTAAATTAAAAATCTGAACATAATCAGTGGGTTGTTTAATGTAAAATTAGTTCTAGATTCTTTTAATTTTAAATACATTTTATAGGAGATATTTTTATGTTTTGGGATATTATATATTTTTATATTAATTTTATATATTCACATTTAAATCATAAAATTGTATATAGTTTGATAATTATCTTAAATTACTTTTTATTGTTGTACTGGTGTCAGTTGAGAAATATTGGACATTTTTTTCCCTAACAGCAAATCTGTCTTCACTTCAGCTTCTCAGGCTCAGGCAGACCACATTGAAGTAGGTATGCCTGTTCAAGCAGTAATGCACCTAGTTTTGATGAACCACATTCATATACACTAAACCGGCCACTATATTAGTACACCTGTCCAACTGCTCGTTAACACTTAATTTCTAATCAGCCAATCACATGGCGGCTACTCAGTGCATTTAGGCATGTAGACATGGTCAAGACAATCTCCTACAGTTCAAACCGAGCATCAGTATGGGGAAGAAAGGTGATTTGAGTGACTTGAACGTGGCATGGTTGTTGGTGCCAGAAGGGCTGGTCTGAGTATTTCAGAAACTGCTGATCTCCTGGCATTTCCACGCACAACCATCTCTAGGGTCAACAGACAAGGGACCGAAAAAGAAAAACATCCAGTGAGCGGCATCCTGTGGGCGGAAATTGCCTTGTTGATGCCAGAGGTCAAAGGAGAATGGGCAGACTGGTTCGAGCTGATAGAAAGGCAACAGTGTCTAAAATAGCCCCCCGTTACAAAACCAAGGTAGGGAGAAGAGCATCTCTGAAGCACAGTACGGCGAAAATTTGGAGGCAGATTGGGGTACAGCAGCAGAAGACCACACGGGTGCCACTCCTTTCAGCTAAGAACAGGAAACTGAGGCTCCAATTTGCACAAGCTCATCGAAATTGGACGTAGAAGATTGGAAAAACGTTGCCTGGTCTGATGAGTCTCGATTTCTGCTGCGACATTCGGATGGTTAGGGTCAAATTTGGGTCAAAAAACATGAAAGCATGGATCCATCCTGCCTTGTATCAACGGTTCAGGCTGGTGGTGGTGGTGTCATGGTGTGGGGAAAAATTTTCTTGGCACTCTTTGGGCCCCTTGGTACCAATTGAGCATCGTTGCAACACCTTGTGGAATCTATGCCACGAAGAATTGAGGCAGTTCTGAAGGCAAAAGGGGGGTTTCCCAACCCCCTTACTAGCATGGTGTACCTAATAAAGTGGCCGGGGAGTGTATGTGTCTAATTATTACAAGTGTGTACAAAAATGCCCCCCGAGCACCCCTTCATGTTAGGCGCATTAAAAGTGTCGAGTCTTACGAACAATGCGCCTAACACATTTGTTTGGTGCATTACACATCGTAGCCGCATTTGACACCAGAAAAGGGTGAAAAGCCCGATCATATATGTCCCTCTCAGTATTTCCCAGTATGTTTTCAATTTCTGATCATCTGCTAGATTTCACTATACTACATAGCTTGAGTTATCTTCAGAAATTGAAACAGCTATCAATGCTCTCCCTTATCTTATAAATAAACTGAATAAAAGCAGACCCAGCACTAAAGCATGGGATGCACTGTTTTTATATACCTAATAATTTATTATTGCAAATTACCTTTATAGACCTTTGTTTATGGAAACAAAAAAAGA
>JAODAL010033266.1:0-45798 GCA_025379985.1 Phyllomedusa bahiana | reverse complement strand
AACCCCAAAATTCCCTTTTTGGGGTTAGTTTGGAGGTTTTGTTTATAGCATCCTCCAAAAGTTTATCGGGGTATCTTTTTTCTTGAAATCTCTTTTTCTGGCTTGGTCAGAAAATTCTCCATCCTCCGTGCAGTTTTTCCGGATCCTTTTAAACTGTCCATAGGGAATATTCGTCAACCATGGTTTGTGGTTAGCGCTATCAAAATGGATATAAGTATTGCTGTCTACTTTTTTTAAAATGGGTGGAAGTGACAAAACGCCCATTTTTATGTGTGATATTCAGATCAAGGAAGACAATAGAATGAGGCCTATAGTTTGCTGTGAAGTGAATATTCCAAGTGTTGTTATTGAGGAAAGTTCTGGAATGATGTCATGGGGTCCTTTATTTTGTCATTCGTATCTTTCTACGGACCAACAGCTCTCCTATTGGTCCATTAATCTTTCCCCTTTCTCCATTGGTTGATTCATAATTACCGCTAAGCCCCACTCCATTCTATTTCCCATAGACAGTAGCTCCGCTTACCATTGGTCCTTTCATAATACCCGCCTTTGCTCTGATTGATCTGTTCACCTTTAGACTATGCGCTCTTCTTAAATGCGCCCTTACACAGAGCGCTTCAGTTTAAATTTAAGAATTGTACTCTGTGCCCTTCACCTGATTTTTCAAAATTCCCTCTCAAGCATTCATACTGTACGCTCCATGATTGGTCTATTCATATTTACCGCTGTTCCATAACACATTGAATTGAGCTCCTTACCCCATTGGTTGGTTTATAATTCCCGCTTTTCTCCCATTGGTTCCTTTTATCCCATAAGCTTTTAAAGACCTAAATATCTTAACGAAAAGTAGAATAAAAGTATAGTAATTTACAGTTCTTTTACAAAAACTTTTATTTATTTATTGTTTATATTTAGTAACATATTTATTCTTTTGTTAGAACCGTAATTTTATTCATTGTAAGTTTTTGCTATTCCGCATCCTCTGAAGCTAGAAAGCAGTTTACACTGACACGATCTTGCAATACAGCGCTGCTTGTCTCCATCTATAGGCTTCCGTCTCTGCTGTTCTCACGGCTGGAAAGCAACTAACACCAACACATTTGATTGAAGTACGATTCATCCAATCTGATACGGACTCTCTCTTTCCCCTTGATGTTACTAGTGATGACACTTGATTGACAGCAGAATCCTTAAGTCAAATCCTTTGATGTAATGATTGATGGCTCATTCGACCTATGTAGAGATAACTGTTTATTTAAATACCTTTGCACTTTGATATCTTTGTATTACTCTTGAAAAAGCGCTGGTGTACAGCGAGAAACGCGTTGGATTTTTATTGTCTATGTTTTTAATGGTGTGAGGGCATACCATCCCTGCACTTTTTAGAAATAAAAGACACTTTTAATATTAGTCAGTATCCTTGGCTTTTATCGGAATCTCACGTGCACTGGGTCCGCCATTTTTTTCTTCTCCTTAGCTGCGGCAATTGCGATAGATTGTGGCAGTTAAGGGGTTAATCACCCGTGGCTGGAGCTCACTCCTGTCGCGGGTGATGCAGCATGAGGCCAGCTGTAATATACAGCTGATACCATGTCATGTACCAAGCCCGCACGATGTCCAGGACGTACTGTAACGTCCATTTGCGGGAAGCCACCACTAGAACGTATTGGTGTGTCCAATGTCGGGAAGGGGTTAATGACAAGAGGGATGGATCAAAGTAAAGCAATGGTGTTAAATGGGAGGCCGCCTAAAAGGATGTTGCAGTGATCCAGGCAGCAGATAGTGAGGGCATGATCTTGCATTTTTGTAGATGCAAAGTTAAGAAAAGAGCAAATTGGAGAAATGCTTTCGATTTGTAGGTGGCAGGATGTGGTAAGGGCTTGGATGTGTAGTTTAAAGGACAGAGTAGAGTCAAAGGTAAATGGCAGTAGACTTGTGCTTCTGGGGACAGTTTGAATTCATTGACCTTAAAATATAGATCTAGTAAATAGGTTAAGTTGGACAGGAAAAACATGATTAAAAGCAGACGAAGGAGGAGGAGGATAAGGCCTATAGACACACTGAGATCTTGGAAAGCAGAGCTAAGTTAACAAGAACGGTGGCATTTGGAGGCCTAGTCAACACTTTGAACTCTCTGCCATGTTCCTTAAGTCATTACTGAACAATTTAGCATTATGGGTGACATGTTCTAAATGACTTACCCAGCTATTCCCATGATGTAAAACAAATCATGATCATCAGACTGAGCCACTTTTATCCATTGCTCCATGGTTCAGTTCTGTTGCTCACATGCCCATTGTAGGTGCTTTGGAGTCAGCTACAGGACTCTGATCGGTGGCTACGCAGCCCCATACACAGCACTGTGTGCTCTTACAGCTTTAGATCATAACCTGCAGTAACTTTTTCAGCAATATATACTATAATAGCTCTTCTGTGAAATCAGACCAGAAATGAAATCCTTTACTGTCTACATGCATTAATCAACCTTGGGTTCCCATGACCCTATTGCTGGTTTATTGCTTGTCCTTCCTTGGACCACTTTTGCTAGGTACTAGCCACTGCATATAGGTAACATCAAAGGAGACATATAATTTTGGAGATGCTCTGACTCAGTCCTCTAGGCATCATGATATGGCCTTTGTCAAAGTCGCTCAACTTTCCTACTTCCAACACAAGGTGGATATATATTTTAAACACCATTTCCCCTTGTGGTTTGAATGATCAATTGAGTTTTGTTCCTTTTCTTAATTGAATAATTCAATAATAACGCTGGGGTGTTGGTACCCTCTGTTCTATATCCTCTTGTTTGTTATTTATTTTAACTTGTTTTTTTTAATTCTTTTTAATTTAATACTTTGATTGGTGTAGTTTCAGGTTAAAGGTTTCTTTTGGTTTTTTTTTTAGGATTTTTTCATGATTTTTTATTATTATTATTATTATTATTATTTATTTTTTCCACAGGTTGGATCGGCAAAAGATTGAATATTGAGTTGAAGAAAATACACACACAATTAATATTTTATGGATACACTTATATATTGGAGTAAGGTTGTTGTAATGTTTGTAGGGAATGGGTGTTTAAAATAAGTAATAAGTATATTATACACGTATAGACACCACACATATATATTATATAAAATATATATATTTTTTTCACTTTACTTGTCCTTTTCGGGACAAGCTTACATGTATACTTTTAATTGTGTCACTTTTTTTCATTCACACATATATATATATATTTTTTTTTATACACAAATTATTATTTTTTTTTTATATTTTCATATATAATTTGTTAGCATGTTAATTATTTATTTGTTCACGATTAGTGTATTATGCACTTATATATATTTATATATACACTCACCGGCCACTTTATTAGGTACACCTGTCCAACTGCTCGTTAACACTTAATTTCTAATCAGCCAATCACATGGCGGCAACTCAGGGGCATTTAGGCATGTAGACATGGTCAAGACAATCTCCTGCCAGTTCAAAACCGAGCATCAGTATGGGGAAGAAAGGGATTTGAGTGCCTTTGAACGTGGCATGGTGTTGGTGCCAGAAGGCTGGCCTGAGTATTTCAGAAAACTGCTGATCTCCTGGGATTTTCACGCACAACCATCTCTAAGTTTACAGAGAATGGTCCGAAAAAGAAAAAACATCCATTTGGGGCAGTCCTGTGGGCGGAAATGCCTTGTTGATGCCAGAGGTAAAAGGGAAAATGGCAGAACTGGTTCGAGCTGAAGAAAGGCAACAGTTACTAAAATAGCCACCCTTTACAACCAAGTTAGGCAGAAAAAGCATCTCTGAACGCACAGTACGGCGAACTTTGAGGCAGATGGGCACAAGCAGCAGAAGACCAAAACCGAGTGCCACTCTTTCAGCTAAGAACAGGAAACTGAGGCTCCAATTTTGCCGAAGCTCATCGAAATTGGACATAGAAGATTGGAAAAACGTTGCCTGGTTCCTGAGGAGTCCTCGATTTCTGCTGCGACATTCGGATGGTAGGGTCAGAATTTGGCGTCAACAACATGAAAGCATGGATCCATCCTGCTTGAAATCAACGGTTCAGGCTGGTGGTGGTGGTGTCATGGTGTGGGGAATATTTTCTTGGCACTCTTTTGGGCCCCTTGGTACCAATTGAGCATCGTTGCAACACCTTGTGGAAAACTATGCCACGAAGAATTGAGGCAGTTCTGAAGGAAAAAGGGGGGTCCAACCCGTTACTAGCATGGTGTACCTAATAAAGTGGCCGGTGAGTGTATTTTGGATGACATTATTATACTTTTTGATTGTTTATACACTATATATATATATATATATATATATATATATGTGTATAATATAATATTATATATATATATATATATATATATATATATATTTGAGATGTTTATTATGTGTTTTCTCTTACATGATTACTCAGTCATATATTTCATTTTATGGCCAAAAATTTATGCACTTTAATATACACATTTCACATTTTGTCTTGTCTTCATGTTTTGTTGCTCGCACTCAGGCTCTCACGCTTTCACTTATCACTTATCACTTTCATTATGTTGTCTCTGTCTTGTATGTCTGTTTATTGGATATATGTGCCGGCTAGTAATAGGTGGGAGATGTTCAGTTCGGTGGAGTGGTCACTTCTGGTTCCGGCAGTTCCAAGGTGGAATGCATGATGCGTTCCACTGGTTGTTCATGCCGTTGGCGGCATGACGGACTTCCGGTTCCGGGTTATTTGTTGTTCATCATTTTAATTCATGGTTATTAAGTATATATATTTCTTCAATGGATGTGTGTATGTTAATTATATGGATGAAGGTAGATATGTAGTATATTATTTTATATGGATTATGTTTGTTCTTTATTATTATATATGCCGTTCATTTCCTGTTTGTCCGTCCAATTACTTCCTGTGATTTGATTATTTATATCCTGCGAGCCTGATTCTGTTCAATCCCCTTGAAGATGCGTCAGCGAAATGCACGTCGGGGTAGCACGGAGGTCTAGCTGTCACGGTCTTCCATCATATTTTTGCATTGGACACCTCCTCCACGGTATGGTAGTAAGATATATTCATTGATATCAGTATTACACTTTTTTGATAGACTATCTAGGAGGTTGGTTGTTTTGAAGTTAGGCAATTTTTCACTTTTCACGTGACCCTAGACCTCTGTGCTTGTACGTATATTGTTTTATCTGGGTGGTGGTGTATGTATGTATGTATTATATTATTATATTATTATAATTATTATTATATATATAATATATATATATTATATATATATATATATATATATAATTTTATTTATATATTTTTTTTTGTTGTGATATTATTATGCATGTTTAATAAAGTTTTGATACATTTTTATATGGGTTCCTCATTTTTTGGTTGTTGTTACTTCCAACACATCAGCTTTAAGAACTGACTGTTCACTTGCCACCTGCTGTATTTTACCCCTTGACAGGTGCCATTGTAAAGAGATAATCAGTGTTATTTACGTAACCTGTCTGTGGTTTTAATGCTATAGCTGATGGTTACATAATTTACTCATCATTTTACTGATTACCTATCAAGCGGTACAGTCTCAGTCAGCAAAATTTTAAAATAAGGAACTTTGCCTTTATATTAATATAAACTGCAAAAGAACAGAATGAAAGAAAAAAAATTTTTTATAACAGTTATAATCCGTTTAACCATTTTTATTAAAAAAAATTGTAGATCCTACATTGAGTAATTTAATAAAGTGCTTCCCCATGCACACCTATAGAATAAAATACATTTTCTGATCCCTACAAAAAATGCCACAATTATACAGATTTTTAGCAGCTATACCAGATCAATGGTTTTCTTCTTTTACATTAAACTCATCACTGCTTAGTGGTGGTGGTAGTAGACATATTTATACATATGATCCCTCTGTGGGACTGGCCTAGGAAGCGTGGGAGAAGCAGAGCCTGGCCTGAAAAAGACACCTAATTGGAGCAGAATCATTGCTGTTCTAGGATGTTGGATCACCGAAGTACACTTAGTCAGTTGCTGAAGTGCTGTGACTTTTCTTGTGATACACAGTAGGTTACGATATACAGTGGGTTGCAAAAAACGAGCGTCTCCACTTTGGTCTTGTTTGTCTAAAAGGCATTGTTTCAGAAGCCTTGTTATTGGTTCAGATTCAACTTTGCTAACTTAAAGGGGTTGTCTCACTACATTGATTCATCTTACCTCAGTCCTGTTTTCTTGGTTTCATTTTGAATTCAGGGGCGTGTTTACTGGCCTCTACTAGGCTGCAGTAGAAGCCAGGTCTGTAGCTATAGCAACCAGTGTTGGCCGCCTATCATGAGAGAATAAACAGGTCTGTAGCTATAGCGACCTGAGGAGCTGATGCAGCCCATACAAGAGGGGATATCTAGGAATAGGTAGGACACCGTTAATAGACACATATTGCAAAGTGACTTCTTTTTGCAAGATCTTCAATATAAAATGCAATCCTTGTAGTGAGACAACCCCTTTAAGCCATGCTGCCATCTTCTTTTTAGAAAAAAAAAAAAAGCTTTCTCCTGCAAACCGTTCCAAACAAGCCTTACTTATTCAGTCTTTTTCTAATTGTGGGGTCCCCGGCAACTGCATAGTGTTCCCAAAAGGATAAGACAACCTTGTCCACATGTTCCCTGGTAGATGTTTGCCTGTACTTTGCTGATCTTTGTCTAAACCCTTAATTACTGGCCTATTTTCATTGTTTTATTTCTTCATCTCACCTTCTAAAATGAGAAAAAACACCATTGCTCGATTTTTTGGGAGTGTTTAATTGTTACAGAGTTAACTGTGTCGTGTTGCTCAAATAGCTCTCTGCTTGGTTTGAGAGCAGCTCAGATGAACTTGCTTAATATTCGGGTTCAGTGTCTCAAACCCAAAAGCTTTTCAAATCTATAGGGAAAACATTCTGCTTGATTTTTATGGCCTCTAGAAAGCAGCTGCAGCTGCCAAATGCCTCCAAACTGCATAGGAATAGGAATACCATCACACATCTGTAAACATCAGAAAAACCCTATCTCCAACACTAACCCTTTTTCTAATCCTAAACAAGAAAAACGGGGAAAAAGTAGAAGCAGATTGGTGTCACTAAATAGAAAAAATAGCGCAGCATGCAGCCTCATGACAGCCTTGCCTTAGCGGTCAAAAGGGTTGGTTTCTTAGGATTTTTAATTGTAGGAGGGACACCAAGATAAAAAGCAGAAATAAACTGGACAATAGTCATCTGGCACAGTTTCCAATGGGTCTTGCAACCACAGGCCCTTATGCAGGTCATGATTGCCAAAAATGACTCAGGCTTCATAGCAAAAGTCTGTTGCTCGTGATTTTTGCACACAATTAAAATGTTAACATCCACCATGGGGTGGGGGAATGGAATTTCTCTGAACTCAAATCCTGGTTAATTTAGATAAAGGTTAGGTGATCTACAAAGTCTCTGGTAGGTGGATGCACCCATTGATTGTGACCCCTCCAGCAGAACTGAACACTTTTTCAGATAACATTCTAGCAACAGGGCAAGAAAGAATCTCTTGCACATGTTGTGCAAGCTCTGGTGTATGGTCCACCTTGTACAACTAGTAGCCCATAGGGTCATCACTTGTGATGCGATAGGTTGTATCCTCCCTGGAGCTGACGTAATTATTGACCATCTTGGTTAAATGCTGCAATGTAAAACTCCATAAAAACACTTAAAAGACGTTCTCTGCTGCTACCGGTTTGTCTGGCATAGTCCACAGAGATGCAACAAGTAGAAGATGCGTCTCCGATACCGAGGGAATGCTTTGCTATTGTGATAGTGACGCATTCTGCCTTCTTTCTGCTGCTGGGATGAGTTGCAGCATTTTCCCTTTGTAGCAGGTATTTAGGAGGGTGGCCACCCAGTAAACACCAGATGTTTTTATCTTACTTATGCAGACCATCTTTAAACACAGCAATATGAAAGCACTCATTTGCCTTAAAGTGCTTACTGCTGAGGGCCAAGATTCTTCTAAGAAAGGCCACACACAAGTGTCTCCTTGATGCCCCTCTTCCTGTTTCTGCTCCTCATTTTCATCGATTCTCCTTCAAGGATGAATACACTGGTCAAAGAGCACGGCTCAGTTTCTTGCCAAAGAATCACTCCATTTTGCAGAGTTGAATAGTGGTGAGCTGGCGTGGAGGTTGCAATAATGGATAATAATGGAGGCCTTTCTTCTTTCTTCTTTCTCCTCCTCCTATTGCATCACCTTGCTGTCCCAGAGACCCAAAGACGTCTGTTCCAGCAGTTAATCGGGATGGAGTCGATGATCACAACTGACCACTTTTGTTGCTTCCTCAAAAGGAACCAAAATGCAACACACATCCTGAATCTCTTACCACGCCACACGAGTGAAAAACCCAAGTTCCATTAAACGTGTGCTATTCGTATGTAACATGACCCTAAAAAAAAGCCACTCTAGGACCCAGAGACTACATGTGTGGAGCACACCAGGAAATAGACAAACACCAAATTGATATTCTCAAGGACTACAAACTCTAGAACTTGGTCTTATAGAAACTAAAGTTGATGCAACTGAACTAGACAATAGTTTTTAAGAAACACATATTTTACATATTAGGACTAGACATGAGACTTTGGAGTATACTCTGAAATCAGGTAGCCTGACTCAAATGAGTGTTATAGAGAATAGAAGTATGTTAACTAACTCCAGTGCCAAGTCCAGGTTAGCTGACATGCAAGGGTCCTGAGCAGTTGCCATGCAGCCACTTTTAACAAACACACATGCATCAGAAGACAGACATAACTTTGAAAATCTTCTGATCTAATAAGCAGGAGAGGACAAACTGGTAGTTTGTAATACTTCACATCCGCCAAATGTGAAGTGTATAAGGAAATGTTATAGCACCAGGTTCCTCACATGGATAATGCACAGTACATGTTTAAGTTGACAAAGTGCTGCCAGCAGCTTAGGCCCATTGTTGCACACAACCATGCCTGGCTTGAGTTTGTGCTGAGTCAACCACATTAGACAGTTTGGGTGCACTCACCTAGGCAGACAAATTTCAGCACAGTACAGTACAATTTCCCTTGTGCAGCGCCATAAGTTGTAGTTGACTCTGTAGATGTGTGTGTGGGGAGGATAAAAGGGTTAAATAGCAGGAGGTGGAGGATGAAAAGGAGAGCGTGCAGGAGACAAAAATTAGTGAATATTTCACAAGTCTTGGTGGTATAAACGCATGAGAAGATGTACGCCTTACTGCTTGATGACCATCCTCCATTAGATTCACTGGGTGTACTGGTGAAGATACATATCACCCTGCATATGTGAAATGGACCAGATTTTAGTGCCAATAGCAGCGTTCTGCAATGACAGAGACACATTCCTGGTCACGTGGTGGTGCAGCACAGGGACAGCTTTTGCGGGAAAATAATGGCATCTGGTACTGGGTATTAGCACAGGCAACAAAGTTAAGGAATGTCCTCAATTTATATAACACCACTTATATGTCAATGACTATCTTAGCCTGTGGGTCTATGCTGGAAGGTCTCCCTTTTCCTTCCTAGAGTCCATGTGAGCATAATAGAGAAATGGACCTATTCGTTACTGAATAACTTGTTTGTCTTTTTATTCCATATCAACAAATATACAGCCGAACCTTTTCAGTTTTCAGGCTTTAACAATATGAGCAGTCCTTTTCAGACTAAAGGCATAAGTAGTCACAAAAATAGGTAAATACCTTATATTAAGTTCTGCGACGCTATGGTTTAGGAGGAGTAGCATGGACACACCGGCCGCACGCTGCACGGATGCAACGTTTCGAGGGAACTCCGTCCCCTTTCTCAAGCATGCGCGTTGTAAGTTTCCAACTCTTTTTATACCATAGTATTTAACTCCTTAATATATATCTTATTTTAAAAACACTTTAACATTTAACTCTTCATTGAGTCCTTTAGGACTCTTTAAATCAAGAGTTACTATCCAATAAGCCTCTCTTTTTAGCAATTGCGTTCTAACGTATTCCGGGTCACCATTTTTACACTTTCAAGTACACACCACCTAAGCTCTGATACATTGTGTCGTAACTCAAAAAAATGTCTTGCTACTGAATTTTCTCCGTAGGTTTTGCTTTTAACACTCCCCTCATCTTCCTCATTCTGTTCTCTTTTTTGTTTATATACTCTGATCGCCAATCTGTGTTCGTTAATACATAGCCTAATACTTCTGTTAGTTTGTCCTACGTAGACACGCCCACATGGGCATTTTAACATATAGATTACGGCTTTCGATTCACAGGTAAAAAAATTCTTGATCGGAATACTGTAACCCTTCATCGGGTGATTAATATCAGGCCCTTTTAATGATCGAGGAGCAATTCAAGCAATTAAGGCAAGGAAAAGTGCCATTTTTCTGTGTGTATAAAAACTTTTGTCTCGCTGTTTTATTTGGCTTTAAATCTACTAGAACCACTTGCAGTATTTGTGGATAGTTACAGAAACAGGTTAGTCGTCATTCACATTGCCTTAGAGATACAGGCCAATTTTTACGTCTATTAGATACTATAGATGCTACACAGGTCACTATGTTGGTTACAATGGACATCAAGTCATTTCATACTAACATTCCTGTTGATCGGGGCATGAAAGCCGTTCGTGAGGCATTAGATGAGGATCCCTCTCTTAATAATGCACTAATAGGATTCCTCATGACACTGTTGGAGATAACACTAAGAATTTTTTTTGCTTTGGATCTCAATTGTACTTGCAGCGATATGGGACTTTGATGGGGTCTCCTGTCGCTCCAAGTTTAGCAAATTTCTACATGATTGGTTTTGAGAATCAATATGCGTTTGGGTCGGAATTTTTTCCACATATCGTCAAGTGGATGAGGTATGTGGATGACGTTATGCTATTGTGGGGAGGTACGGAGGAACAACTGGATAGGTTCTGCAAGTTTCTAAATCAACAAGTACCCCTTATTCAATTTACGATGGAAAAGAGTAGGAACAGTATACAATATCTCAATGTCGAGATGTGTAAAAATGAGGATGGGTTTGTGACTAATTTGTTTACAAAAAAAGTGGAACGTAATAACTTATTACATAAATCTAGTTTCCATTCCCCTCATACGTTTAAAGGCAATCCAAAAGGACAGTTCGTCCGAGCCAGACGGATTTGTTCTCCAGATGATTTATATGTAAGAGCTATGGAGAAATTGATTACTAAATTTGTAAAAAGAGGATATGACAAAACTCAATTAGAGAAAGTAGGAAGAGAGGTGCTTTTGATACCAAGAAGTGAAATAATGAAAAAGAAACAAAAAGATAAAGAAGGTGAAAATAGGCTGCTATTTGTATCTAAATATGACCAACATGCTCAACTAATTAGGAAGTCTATTCTAAATAATTGGAGGTCGCACGTTGGGTGATGACTTGATGTCCTCCGATTTAAAGCCAAATAAAACAGCGAGACAAAAGGTTTTATACACACAGAAAAAAGGCACTTTTCCTTGCCTTAATTGCTCCTCGATTATTAAAGGGCCTGATATTAATCACCCGATGAAGGGTTATAGTATTCCGATCAAGAATTTTTTTACCTGTGAATCGAAAGCCGTAATCTATATGTTAAAATGCCCATGTGGGCGTGTCTACGTAGGACAAACTTCCAGAAATATTAGGCTACGTATTAACGAACACAGATCGGCGATCAGAGTATATAAACAAAAAAGAGAACAGAATGAGGAAGATGAGGGGACTATTAAAAGCAAAACCTACGGAGAAAATTCAGTAGCAAGACATTTTTTTTGAGTTATGACACAATGTATCAGAGCTTAGGTGGTGTGTACTTGAAAGTGTTAAAAATGGTGACCCGGAATACGTTCGAACGCAATTGCTAAAAAGAGAGGCTTATTGGATAGTAACTCTTGATTCAAAGAGTTCTAAAGGATTCAACGAAGAGTTAAATGTTAGTGTTTTTAAAATAAGATATATTAAGGAGTTAAATACTATGGTATAAAAAGAGTTGGAAACTTACAATGCGCATGCTTGAGAAAGGGGGCGGAGGTCCCTCGAAAATTTGCATCCGTGCAGCGTTCGGCCGGTGTGTCCACGTTACTCCACCTAAACCATAGCGTCTCAGAACGTATTATAAAGTATTTACCTATTTTTGTGACTACTTATGCCTTTAGTTTGAAAAGGACTGCTCATATTGTTAAAGCATGAAAACTGAAAAGGTTCGGCTGTATATCTGTTGATATGGAATAAAAAGACAAACAAGTTATTCATTAACGAATGGGTCTGATTCTCTATTATGCTAACAAAGTTAAGGAATGCAGCACCAGCAGCCTCCTATTCTGCTTCTGGACTTGGGAGTGGTTGGGGTGGTAGTTGGTTTGGCACTCCAAAAGTTGGGGAATAGAGGAGGAAAGCACTTGAAAGTGGAGTAAAACATAATTTTGGGGAGGGTGTTGCTGTCTCCACGGTTACTCTCTGCTTGCTGGTTCTGACAATTGGCGCCTTATCATTGCTTGAGATAGAGCGAACTAAGGTCCTGCTACTGCCTGTCACCAAAATTGTCTCCCTCTGCTCAAAGGTGACAATGGGTTGTGGTATTGTATGAAATGGAAGAATGAAGAAGGCGATGGAGGTGGTGACTGGAGAGGTATCAGGGTGAGGCAGCTGCTTTTCCCATTGGCCAAGATGCACTCTCCAGAAGTGGGCTGTGGGTCTTCATAGGATCATGCACTCAGCAGCTAGCCAATGGCGTTGGGGTCCTTTTTGTTTTGGAAAACCCGATCCCTGTCCCAGGAGATTACTGCTCTGCAATATACTCTTTGTCCTCCATCCCATCCCTGGTGCTATGCAGCTCCATGCTTTGATGCCATATGAAGACAAGAAACTCATCATTTACCATTTTCTCCTCCTCTTCCTTTATGGGGTCTGTGTAAGCACTAGTTTGGGCAGCAGAGCATAACATAAATTGCTTATTTCCCCTTTTTTTTTTTTTTTTTAAAGTTATCTGTCAATATTCTCCACATGAAAGGCTCAAATATACCAAACGACTCAAAGTGTGATGAGGGACTAGGCATGGGTTGAAGGAGGAGGAGCCGGTTAATCACGAACCACTGACTGGCTATTCATTTTTTTTTTAAATGGAGGTGACTGTTCAAGTTGATGCATTTTATGTCATCTATTCCACCACTTGTGTGTGTTGTGATTTTAAAGGATGACCACCAGGCTTGCCTAACCTCCTGTGAGCTCAGATCCACGAAAGCTGCTTGAGAAACCAATATGCAACGACCTCTAACATCCCTACAACTACCCAGAGGTGAGACCTGCACCTATCGATATTCCATATATGTCTGTAATGGGATCTCCTTTATAACACAGATTCTACTCTGTGGTCCCTACTCAAGGCTCCTAGCTTACACATGTATGTAAAAAAATTAGTCCCGCAAAGCAAATCCAGGATGGATATAAAATTCCATACATTTTTATTTAACAAAAAGAATGAAACTAAGCATCATATACAAATGGCATTACCTAATGGTATAGCAAGAGAAAGATACACCCTCTGACGCGTTTCGAGTACAATTACGTGGTTGTTATTGTTCTCCCGTTTGCTTGGAATGGAGTTTGTGAATTTGGATCCTAGGTTCATATGCTATGATAAGCTGGCTTTTTGCATATTTTTTTTTGCTCCTAGCTGACGCACCTAAAAACATTTGTGGTGGATTCTCATCCTAGCCTGCTTTTTTCTTCTAAAGTTCCCCATTCCTGCTTTGTAGCACACATGCGGTATTTTGGTATCAGTACACAGCAGTGTATTGTAATAGCTCTTCACTTGCAGCAAAACCAAAAGACAGCAGATGTGTCCTTTGTCACATACGAAATCCAAACTGTTGCCTTAGGCCAGCCCAGCTTTGCATATATAACTCAGGGTGGGGCCTAATGTCAGGATTCCTGCCACCATCTAAGATGGATGAAACACTTCTAATTGCCAGTCTGTCTTGCTGGTTTCCAATTGGGTGCCCAGGGTATTTTAGGTATAGTACAATTTTTCTGCAAATTCCAAAACTTGTGTGCAGGCTTGTTTTTTTCACAGGGCAAACTTTAGTTTTAGCTAGTACCATTTTAGGGTACATGCAACCCTTTGAGCGCTTATTTTCTGGAAAGTAGGAAGGAAGAAAAAATGGAATTCTAGCTTTTTTTTCCCAAAGCATTCACCATGCAGGTTAAATAAGGTTACAAATTTGGCATTACCAATTACAATACATTTTTCATTGTTTATTTGTGATGAAAATGTTTTCTTTAATTTTTAATTCATTAGCCCTGCCCTCAGTATCCACTTAGTGCTGACTTTTCAACCCCTTTGCACTGCAGCCATTTTGTGTACATTACCTTTGTTTTTTCTTCCCTGTTTTTCAGGAGCAATAACTTTTTAACTTTTCTGTCAACATAGACATACATGAGGGTTTTTTAATGGAGCTCACTCTGGCATAAATGACATTATCTTTATTCTGCAGGTTGGTACAATTCAGAAAATACCAATTTTTTTTTTCATTTCATAATGCACCAAAGGTCTGGATTGTAGGCAGGCCAGTTCAACAGCCGGACTCTTCTTTTTTTAATGTGAGGCTGTTGTGATGGATTTAGTATGAGGATTAGCTTTGGCTTGCAGAGATATGCAAGGCTTTCCCTGTAGTAGAAGTTGTCTTGATGGCAGCATATGTTGTTCTTAAACTTCTAAACACTAATCAGCATTGATCGTACCTTTCAAGATGTGTAAGCTGCTCTTCTTAGGCTATGTTCACACGGTGTATTTGCAGGGTGTAATTACACCCCGCAATTACGCCGTGTGAACGGGGGCGGGGCGGGAGCGGGGGACTGAGCAGGGGGCTGGCACTTCGCCGGCCCATTGACTTGAATTGCTAGCGGCGCGTATTTGCGGCTAGAAATTCACATGTCAATTATCTCCCCGAGAGGAGACGTACTCCATAGTTCTCTATGAGAACTGTGAATTACCGTAATGAACGGGCCGTTTTCGGCCCGTAATTGGCGCACTTCGGTGCGTAATTACGGACCGAAATACGGCCCATTTTAAGCCGTGTGAACATGCCTTTATAGGTACTAATGCAACATTCTCTTACCAGAAATGCATATTTTAGAACTGTGCGCTTTTAACAAGCTGGAATTAACATTTTGAGAGTTATCTGACCACAGAATCTGTTTCCATTTTGCCACAATCTGTTTTAAATGTGCTTAGGTCCAGAGAAAACAGCAGCGTTTCTGGATTGTGTTAATATATGGCTTCTTCTTTGCTCGAGTTTCAACTTGGCGGCAACACCAAGTTAGATAGACCTCACCACTATACCAGCACCTCAAACTCCTTCTTCTAGCAGATCATGGAGTAATCTGGAGTGGTAAAACATGGTTGGTCCCCTGAATAAACAGAGGTATCTAATCTAAACCAATGATTCGGTGCCCAGAAAGAATAATGTAGTGGATCACTAGCAGGAGCATCCGTTCACATCCTAGTCAGACCATGCCTCCTCCCTTTCAATATACTTCTTGCTTCTATAACTTTTACTCCTTGTTTTCATTTATATACACTGACCAACATATTCTGCTGTGTGATACCATAGTTGAGTCATGGTGGGGAATATTTACATTGCCAAATGCAACAGAATTCTGTCTCCGTAGCAGCTGGCATACATTCCTTACACGGTAGTAGATTATATCATTTGAGACACTTTTTGCACCTAAATTTTTTTTTTTTTTTTTTATAAAATGTCTAGACATATAGGCATGGTCTAGAGGGATCTTTAAATGTCCCAAACTGACTTAACATTTTGGTCCAAACTATTTGTCTAAATTAAGCCAACCGCAAACTGGTATAAGAGAGAAAATTGTCTAATGTGCTGAGCAACATATCAAAACCATGAACTATCATTATAAATTTAGTGCATCTTTAGCTGGCTTCTACTGTTAGGTAGTCTAAATCAAAGTCAGTCCGTTTGGAGAACTATTCCAATTTTGGTGGAATGATAGACTGGAGCAAAAACTCTCCAAGAACATCGATATGAATCCTAGTTGTTCTCACCTATAGGATTGCAAGCTTCTACGTTTGGAAATCAACTCAAATGGCTTGACAACCTGCACAGTAAAGCACAAGTCAGATGTTACATAGTGCAGTAGCTCACTTTATTCATTGAACGCTACCGTCTTCTTAACCAAAGTATGCCCTAATACATATGCCTTTAAATAGGAATTCCCATTTATGGCATAAGAACAGAATAGATACACACAAAAGAATACCAAACCTATCTCAAGATCGGGGGACCACCTTTCCCCCCCCCATCGTCTGTGCTGTGGAAGCAAAGAGTAAAGAGGAAGCCACAGGGGGATGCATCACTTTATTCATTTTAATGGGCGTTTCAGTACTTGGAATGCCTATTGAAAGAAAAGCTCAAATGTACAGCTCCAGCACAGATGAGGACAGTTAGCTAAATAGACCCCCACTTTCAAGCTAGGTGGGGGATACCAGCTCTGAGACCAGCACCTATCAGACATTTATCACATATCCTGTAACTGTGGCATAAATTGCTATGTGTTTCTATTTTAGACATTTCTTATAAGCCCTTCTATGGATGCAAATTTTCAGGAATAAAGTTTTCTTTTGCACATTATAAAACAGCTTTAATGTCAATGTTTTTGGGGCGCAGATTGCTGCATTTCCCAACAGCATTACGTTTCCATGTGGGAACTGTCCTAGTACAAATTGTTCTAACTTTGCATCTGTGCAGCTCTGAGCAACACAATGGGAGAAGGGGTTGGAGCATCATTTAAAACATAATTGAAATTCCTGCAAATTTTCCATTATCTAACTAGGGCTTGTATAAATCTATGTACACGCATCAGAAATGGTTCCATTTAGATGTATAGAATAAATTTGGCACTGGCAGTAAGTTTTCTACAAGTATGCATAAGCTTAAAGCTTCCCTATTTTGCCATTTTACAGAACCTGCTCTTCATATCTAACTTAAGGCTCTTACTTCCTGTTCAGGCTGTGGGCAGGTCTACAGCACTGACTGACATTTTAGCTCTGCTATTCCTAGCTGAGCCTGTTAGAGGGCCATGCATAATGGGTTTTAACAGCAGGGCCCAAAGCTATAGCACTCCAAGGCTAAGTTCACACGGCATAATTGCGGGGAGTAATTACGCGGGGGTTCGGCAGCCCACCAGCCCCATAGACATGCATTACTCGCGGCACGTAAACGCCGTGAATTGACATGTTACTTATCTCTCGCCCCCTCCCCCCACAGATGAGGACTGGGGCACATTTCACCCCGTATTGAGCGCAGTACGCCGCTAAATACGGGGCAAAATAGGTCATAGTTACATAGTTAGTATGGTTGAAAGAAGACACGTGTCCATCAAGTTCAACCAAGGGTGAGGAAAATGTGGGTGAAGGGAGAGAGACAAGGACATTAAGCACAGCCTCACCACTGGTTAATGTCCTGGAACCCACAAGGCAAGAACCAATCTTTTCCAGTGGAGACCCTATCTCTGACCCCAGAGCCTCCACCAGCCAGGATCCAGAACTTTACATGGCTACATACGCATTAATATTCTTTAGTTCCAGGTACGGTAGTTATCTAAGCCTTTCTTGAAACTCTCTACAGTTCCTGCTGTGACCAGCTCCTCAGGCAGACTATTCCACAGTTCTTACAGTGAAGAACTCTTCTCCTCTTTTTTCTCTAGTCGAAGGGAATGTCCCCTTGTCTTTTGAGGGGGCTTCACTTGAAATAATTTTTCCCCATACTTTTTGTAGGGACCATTTATATAAATTAATCATGTCCCCCCAAAGCCGTCTTTTCTCAAGACTAAATAAGTTCAATTCTACTAACCTCTCCTCATAACTAAGATGCTCCATTCCCCTTATAAGTTTGGTTGCTGGTCTTTGTACGCTCTCTAGCTCTATTACATCTCTTCTATAAACTGGGGCCGAGAACTGAACAGCATATTCTAAATGAGGTCGCACCAATGCTTTGTACAGCAGTAGAATTACATCCTTGTCCCGCGAGTCCATGCCTCTTTTAATACACGCCAATATCTTACTTGCCCTAGAGGCAGCTGATTGACACTGCATGCGGTTATGTAGTCTATGATCTACAAGAACGCTCAGATCTTTCTCAAAAAGCGATTCTCCAAGTTTTTCTCCCCCTAGGACATATGATGCCTGTAGATTATTTCTACCCAGTTGCAGAAACTTACATTTATCCACATTGAACCCCATTTGCCAAGTGGATGCCCAAGCACTCAGTGTGTCCAGGTCTGCTTGCAATTTTTGAGTATCTTCCATAGATTGCACTACCCTGCATAGCTTGGTGTCATCTGCAAAAATCAAAACCGTGCTATTGATCCCTTCCACTATATCGTTAATAAATACATTAATAAGAGAGGACCCAATGCTGAGCCCTGCGGCACACCACTCACAACCGGGGACCACTCAGAGTAGGAGTCATTTACCACCAATCTCTAAGTACGATCCAGCAGCCAGTTTTTAATCCAATTACACACTGTTATCTCTAACCCAATGGATTCTAATTTACCTAACAAACATGTGGGACAGTGACAAATGCCTTTGCAAAGTCTAAAAACACAATATCCACAGCTGCCCCGCTATCCAGACTTCTACTCACCTCTTCATAAAAACAGATCAGATTGGTTTGACAGCTTGTGTCCTTAGTAAATCCATGCTAGCAATCACTAATTATATTGTATTTGTCAACATACTCCTGTATATAGTCCCTTATGTGCCCCTCAAACATTTTTCCCACAACAGATGTTAAACTTGCTGGTCTATAATTACCTGGGCAAGACTTGGAGCCGTTTTTTGAAGATGGGAACTAAATTTGCCTTACGCCAGTCAACTGGTACTATACCATTCACCAGCAAATCTCTAAATATCATGTACAGGGGCACAGAGATAACCGAGCTGAGCTCTTTAAGAACACTTGGGTGTATGCCATCAGGGCCTGGAGGTTTGTTCACATTCAGTTTATTTAACTTGGCTTTGACTTTTTCTACACTGAGCCAATTAATTATAGGAGATGATGTATTACCAGTACTGCCACCACCTACATCTGTACTTTGCCCACCCCCATCACAGGTTTTTAAGGGTCCTACTTGCTCTGACTTCGGCTTTTTGGCGTTTATATGCTTAAATTTCTTGGGGTTAGTCTTGCTGTCTTTGGCCACCTGCCTTTCATTTTGAATTTCAGCTGCTTTTATCACTTTTTTTTTTACAGATTTTATTAAGCTCTCTGTAATTTTCAAAGGCTGATGCGGAGCCCTCTAACTTATATTTTTTAAATGCCCTTTAATTGTTTATTGCCCTCTTAACAGAAGGTAGAAGCCATGTTGGTTTTAGTTTTAATCGCCTATGCTTGTTACCCATAGGAATATATTTTGCAATAAATTTCCCCAAAGTATATTTAAAGCTCTCGCATTTGGCTTCTATATCAGTATTTGCTAATAGCTGCTCCCAGTCTAGGTCCTGTATTGCGTCCCTCAATAAGGAAAATTTGGCCCTTTTAAAATTAAATGTTTTTGCCTTCCCGCTCTGTTTTTCTTTTTTCCAGTTTACGCTAAAATTAAATTATATTGTGGTCACGGTTACCAAGATTTTCAGAAACCGTGACCGCTCCGACAAGTTCTGCTTTGTTAGAAAGTACCAGATCCAACAGAGCATCACTTCTAGTGGATTCCTCCACAAACTGCCTCATAAAATTATCCTCTAACAGATTGAGGAACGTCCATCCCTTTTTAGTTGATGCAGAACCGTGACCCCAGTCAATGCCTGGGTAATTAAAGTCACCCATTATTACCACTGTACCTGCCTGTGCTGCCTGCACCATTTGATTATGCATTTGTTCTTCTAACTCCTCAGTGATGTTCGGGGGTCTATAGATTACACCAAAAATAATATTTTCTGCTTTAACCCCCCCTCCCTCTTGTATTTCCACCCACAATGTTTCCACATCAATAGCTACTCCGCCCTGTATAACCTCTTTCACATTTGCCTTCATATCACTCCTTCCATACAGACACACTCCTCCTCCCCTCCTGTTTGCTCTGTCTTTCCTAAATAGATTAAAACCTTGAAGGTTAACTTCCCAATCATACGAGGAGTCCAGCCATGTTTCAGCAATACCTACCACATCAATCGGCTCCTCTACAACTAGCGCCTCAAGTTCCACCATTTTGGTTGCAAGACTTCTAGCATTTATGAATAGAAAATTTACGTCCCCTTCCAGTTTTACACTTTCCATCAACGGTTTGGGATTATATCTAACATGTTCATTAGATGGCAGATCAGTCTCAATTTAAGCTGTGTGAACTTAGCCTAAAGGGTTAAAGTTTGTCAGTAAGAAAGCTAAACCTGCTCCTGTGCAGCTGATAAGACATGGCAAGGAGTGATGTCACCATCCTGGCCAGGGCTGCTAGAGCAGATATAGGTGGAAATTTTCAGCAGCCTAGGAAACCTTCTGTAAATGAGCAGGAGAGCATAGGGTGAATGGAGCTTGCTTCATAAATCGGCAGTATTACATGCAGGCCATAATTAGAATCCTGAACATGTAATTATGGCAGTCAATGAGACATCTAAAATGTTAAGAAGGGCTGTGGAGATCCCTTCTGCTGCTCAGACAACCCTACCCCCCCTCGACGAGATTGGGGGGTGTAAATTAAGGTGCCATTCTAAAGCTTTCATGGTTTTACTTCTATTACACTCTACTAATGGGAAGTGATCGCATGTCCAAGCACCCAGAGGGTGCAAAAAACACACAACACACACCTTTTCCCATTTAGTATAAAAAAAAATACAAAATAGTGAAGTCTTTAATAAAAAAAAAAACAGTTGTGTAATTGCATTTTTTTTCTCATAATTCACCACACAAAGAACAGTTTCTGGTTTCCCAGTACAGTGGTCCTTTGAGTTTCAATGGCCTCAAGATACAATATTTTCAACAATATACCTGGAAAGACCAATGTATTTTGAGCTGGCTACAATATTTCAGACACTGATCCAGCCAATTAACATGAACATTTTACTTGTAAAACATCTGTAGTAGTGAAGTGCATGCAGCGATTGGTGGTCGAGGAACACCTCTCTACAGTACAGTACTATATGTCGTGTACTTTTCTCTACCATTGCACACTGTGGAGGATTAGCATCAACGTTCAGTTAGCAGCCAGGGCTTTGACAGACAGAGACAGGGACACTGCGTAAAAAGTCCAGGTCCAGGTGATGTCTGGGTTTATTATAGTGGCAAACAAACTAACAGCCTTAATGTCAGGCAAAACGTACAAAACAAAATCCTGCTCGGCTGAGCTCTAACGACGGCCCTGACTACACCAGAGACACACTAATTGCCTCTATACAGAGACCAGAACACACAAGTAACAGGGTTACTGACAATGGGCTTTTAGTTTTCAACCAGCAGCCATGACAGGCCTGCAGAGCTAGGCTTTATAGGCCTGAGACCAGCCTCACCTAGTGCATGGGAGTGGCCACCCACCCTGCTCTTTGACCACTCCAGGAAAAGCCGACCCGGACAGAAGCGGACTGGAACCACTTATACTACACATGTCAGCAGCATAGTGCTACTGACACACAAGACTATCGGCTCTCCCTTCACCGAGTCCAGGCCACTCTCTGACACGCATCTGTCCATGCGCTCCCTATAGTCACATATGAGAGCATTCTAAGGGAAACGTATTGTCAAGATGATTAAATCAGGTGTGGAAATATCTTTGTTCCACTCCTGTATCCAATTAAATGCCTCCTCAGAATTATATTATTATTATTGCTGCCAGCAGCCGGAGCTCGAGAAGTATGACCCATACGCTTGGCTGGGACATGAAATCTGAAGTTTAATCACAGTAAATTACATTCCAATAGAACTTTTTAATCACATGACTATTTTATCACTACATGATTGGTTAATTGGTGGTCGCTAAGAGACCAGTTATAATTTGCATGTACGTATGAAGCATTAGCCGATATGACACATACCCAAACGCTCTGTATCATCTGGGGGGAGGAGGAAGGCCTTGAATTTCTTGGTTCTAGCAGACACTGCATCTGTCTTGAGGAAAGCTGTGTAAGAGATATCGGATACTTCGATAAGGATGTATAGCAGTAAAAGCAGTTTAACAAACTATCTGATGAGCTTAATAAGAATGTAATGATGAAACAGACTTTTGATGTTTTTTCCCTTAAATTACCAACTTGAATATATGTTCCCTCAATAACGTCGCCTGTCACTGTCTCACAGCACAAACAACTTTTTCGGGCCTATGGTGAGGGCACACCATTTTCTTTTTTCTGATATATTGTATATAAAACATACCCAAAGAGCTCCTATTCTGAAAATAGAAAATGATCTCCAGCAGCCTTTTCTGTTATAAAGACTTGCTTTATCTGGATTAGTTATCTGCTTAATTTTCTTTAATCTTTATTTTGCATTAGGTTGATGACACTTTTGGGCTTTGGAAACAATTCCCAGTTTTCTATAGACTTATGGCTTCAACATACAATAGTCACCCTGGAACCAATTAATATTGTATGTTAAGGAACCACTGTTATTATACGCGATCATTAAAAAAGGTACACCGTCTCACAAAAAGCCCTTGTGTCGAGGTGTTGACAGAAAAAGGAATAACGTTATAGCTGTTGGAAGGCAGCGAGGGAAAAGCGCAAACCAAAAAAAAAAATGGCTGGACCTCAAGGGGTTAAATACCATACTACTGGAAACAAGATCAAACTCTACATTTTTGGTGATAACATAGCTATGGAACCCTCCATTTATACTATGGAAAATAATGACCTGGCACACAGTAGGAAGCAACCCAAGTAAAGAATACCTTTTAAGTTTAAGCTTTAATGGGGAGAAAAAGAATATAAAAAAAAAAAAAAAAAAAGCAATTACTCCCATCTCTCAATTTTGTCTGGGTTACTGAAACACAGGAGACAAGAAACATCTTTTGTAATGTGACGGGTTGCCAGCTGGCTGCCGCTCCGAGTCCTGCCCAGCTGGAAGCCAAGCACATATCATTCTCAGTGTAGGCAAGTCTATTGTGTCTGGCTACCAACCAACTGTCAAGCAACACATTTTGTCTGCTTAGCAGTAAAACACCATTCAAAAGCTGGTAATCTGAAGGGTGTAAAACATAACAAAAATGGGAGAAGAAAGCAGACTCCGATATGACGCAACAAAAGCATAGAATCCTTATTATTACCAATTAGTACGTGAACAAAAACCTAATTAGTATGCAGGGAGAGTGCGCTAAAAAGCTTTGTGGCAACTAAAATGTATCACTCTTTTCTGCAATTCTGGGACATCTACTCTAAAAGATGGCACATCAACCTTTGCCAGCAAACATGCACATCACTTGTATTAATTCTCTTATCGATCCAGTCTAGCTGGAGAAGGCATTTATAAATTAAGAAAACAAAAAACAAAAAAAAAACATTCATTCAATCTGAAAGTCAACCACAGCACTTTCTTGGCCAATAAAGCTAGAGACTGAAATCTCAATCATTCAGGCCTCTTCTTGGCCCGAAAATAATGCCTCAAAGACTGCATGTTTGTTTTTTGGTTTTTAATGCAAGTTTGTCGTAGCTTTTTTTTTTTTTGCTGTGCTCTTTTCATAACAAGTCATGTGATTTCTTGGATACAATGAATCACAATTAGTAACCTATTGCCGCACAATATGCAAAGTACTTTTTTGGGTTAGATGTGTGTTGTATGCATCAGTGGCACTTTCTCCAAGCACAGCATGCTGCAATTGAGATATTTTTTTATGCCCCCCATCCCACCCCATTTATGACTGAGAAAG
Source organism: Phyllomedusa bahiana (assembly GCA_025379985.1). NCBI lineage: Eukaryota > Metazoa > Chordata > Amphibia > Anura > Hylidae > Phyllomedusa > Phyllomedusa bahiana. The sequence goes on along the minus strand of JAODAL010033266.1, from coordinate 21,884 downwards.
TTGTTTTGTTTTTTTTTTAAATTATAAATAGAGATTCAGAATATCGTTTGGTTTTACAAAATGATCCTAATTTTATAGACAGCTGGACCATTATTATACAAATTAAAGGGGTTGTCTCGCTACAAAGATTAGCTTTCAACATGTTTTTTAAGGAGCTACAAGTGATTTTATCACCTTCTGTGCTCTCTCTGGTTCCCCAAGTGACCAACCTGTGTACTTCACCCTGCTATCCGAACAAACAGCAGGGGGGAGTGATGTCATCACACAGGTGGCGCAGCACAGAACTCCTGTGCGTTATCTGATCCTTCAGACAAAAGCCAGTAATTACTGCTGTTTACTTTAACTCAGAAGCTTCCCTGGTCCTGACAGCATGGGAGTTTTCTAATTAGCAGCCGTCTGAATACAAAGACGTTCATATGCTAATTACAGACAGCTTGACCAAGAAGTGACAGAGCAAAGCAGCATTATTTCACTCAACGATCCTATGAAACTTTGAGATGAGACAACCCCTTTAATTACTTTTACCTTGTTTTATTCCTATTTCTCAGATTGTAAGTTCTGGCAGCAACACCTCCTAGACTGCACTGTTAGTTTATTCCTATGTACTTTTTTATGCATATGTACCCTTTGTTCTGTAAAATGCTACATACAATTCACACTATATAAAGTAGTATCATAATTTGGTCCTGGACTGTCACATTAAGGTGGAGTGTCCTCCCTTTTTGACGGACTCAAATGCTTACTGGCCTCCGGATCATGGAGACTGTCGGCCTTTTTTGCTCGGGTGATTACATGAAGGTTTATACTTGTAGACACTGACATTTATGAGCTCTGCACATCTAGTACTAGTTTGTTTAAGTTGGCATGCAGGTCAGGCTCTGCTCATGTCCGTCTTTAAAACACATACTGTACATTGATTTTTTTCCACCCTACAAAATGTTAAGCTTTGATGCAAAGTAACACAATGGCACTCATGATTACAGAGCCAAAATGATGACATTTTTAAACCTCTAACAGCACCAAGTGAGTAGTTGACAGTTTCCAGAGAGCAACAGGTCAATCTCCCCTAAAGAGCATAGTAGAGTGGTACACCAGCACATGGACTGCAGTTGGCTTCATAGTATGAAGCAATAAAGGATACTAGGTGGCATCATACTTCATAGTGAGTCCATGCTCAGAACCTAGTCTAACACAAAGAAGCTACCCTGACTGAAAAAGAGGGTTAAATAGGAAACTGCATAGGGAAAGAATATCTTTAGCGTATGGAATAGCCACTATTAAGTATATCCCAATCAAGTTATTAAATAACAGTTACATTTTAGAGTAGGGGGATTTGTTACTTTATGCAGTGAAAAAAAAATAAAATAAACACAGAGATAAGCAAGAAAAGCAGGCTTTATTTTCATGGGTAGATGGGACCACATTTTTAAACTTGGAGTCTTGACAGTAGTCTACATTTTAGAAGGCATCCCTCAAAGCATAATGCTGTAAATCGGTAATATTGTTGATAACTGGTTGTATTTTGTCCAAGGAATTGGTTTTCCTACCTGCAGGCAAGATTCTAGAACACTATCAAACAGCATTAATGTTTCATCATTAATCTGATCACCACGTTCCTTTCCCTGTGTCCTGCAACCCATATTGCTCCAAGTCACTTACCTGGATATGTAAAATGCAAATGTATTTTTTTTTTTAATTTTTAAAAAGTGCGTTTTTACTGTATTTGCGGGGGTGTACTTTGGGCACACTGCAGCACAATTACACGCCAAGCTGCAAACACTCCCTTACAGACCCGAGAGGCCAATGCGTGGTGCCACACTGCCCAGGAAGCACCAACATCTCTGGTAGAATGAACGGTGACCCCAAAAGTGGGAGACTTGCTGGATTCCAAAACATGGTTCCAGGAACTGATGGTGGACTGGGATCCTCACGAACAGCAAACAGAATCCAACCGCCTGAAGGACATTATGACAAAAATAAATATCGCCCTAGGAACATCTAAACAGTGCACAGCGCATTCCCTAGAATGGGACAGAGAAGGACAGAACAAGGGCTTTCTTAATATAGAAGGTGGACACCACCTTTTTAATGAACAGGCTGGGGAAGAAACCTTACACGCAGCGGATAGACATAATGGCCACAAGAAAAGCCACCTTCCAAGACAGCAGCCTAGCCACGAACTTCGCGTATGTGCGGAGGATCACCCCTGTGGCAAGCTCAGACCAAATGGGGTACCGCCATCCACTCTGTGGAAGCAGAGACACATGGGGTTGGGCGACTGGCGAACAAGGGAGCGCCGACCGAATCAGGCTGGTTTATTCCTATCGTTCTTGAGGGTGTCAGGGAAAACTGATAGGCCACGATAAAAAAAAAAACCTTGTCTGGGGAAGACAAACTCCTAAACCATCTAAGAGAAAAGAAATAAAGCTAAAAAAAAACAAAACAAAACAACACTAGACCTGCAGGTCAGGTCTGCCTTTTACAGACCATAGACTAAAAACTGGTTAGCCTGGTGTCGGTGGGAGGGATATAGTCTACTTGGATGTGTTTTACCTATTGTTGGCCTCCTGGGGGAGGGTGGGGGAGAAGAAGACCTATGCCCCCAGTGCCCTGTCCTTCAATGCAATTCACAAGAGAAAAAAAAAAAGTCTGCATAGGAACACTTGTTGCTTAGTTGCTCTGTGTGTCTCCACTGTAAAAGACGAACTCCCTATTCTGATGCTGCCAACATGTTCCCTTCTGTCAACCCCATCAAATGTATATTAAAGGGGTTTCCCTACCTGGCCATTTCATAGACCCTGTTATCAGTGACTGACATTTCAGATCTGCTAGCTCCTGTTGCTAGCTGTGCCTGTGAGAAGGCAGAATTGTGAAAAACAATGGCATCGTCCATGCAGTATGTCTGGCTATAAACGTGGATAAGATACATTGATGACGTTCTGATAATTTGGAACGGAACTAATGAAGAATTCTCCACATTGTTACAACATCTCAATGTGAATTCTCTAAATCTTAAATTCACATCTGAATTTGAACCAAAATCTTTACCATTCTTAGATGTTGAGATCATCAAAAATCACCTTGGTGAACTATCCACAACTATCTATCGGAAGCCCACCGCCACTAACTCACTGTTAAGATGGGATAGCTTTCACCCAACCCCCCTAAAAAGAGGTATACCCCGGGGGCAATATCTTCGAGCTCGACGCAACTGTTCGACCATGGAAGAATTTAAAAAGGAGGCAAATAGGTTGAGAGAAAGATTTTTAGTCAAGGGATATCCTGATTATATTCTCAAACAAGCCTATCAATATTCTTTATCATAAGACCGACGCAAACTTCTTACATCCGCATCTCAGTCTAGGGACCAAAAAGATTCTACAATACGGCTAATAGGGACTTTTGATGATGGGGTTCCAGAAATCAAAAAATCTCTAAAACGACATTGGCATATATTAAAAATGGATCCTGATCTAAAAGATAGGATTGGCGATGTCCCTTCCATTTCCTTCCGACGAGGAAAAAATCTTTGTGATTTTTTGGTCAGCAGCCATTATGTTCGACCAAGGAAGGAAATGTGGCTCAAGAAACCACAGGGTTCTTACAAATGCGGAGACTGCTCCTTTTGTATTTTTATGGAAAAATCCTCAAATTTTTCTAACAGTGCTGGCAATAAAAGTTTTGAGATCAGACATTTTATTAATTGTAAAACAATGTATGTCGTATATCTGATCACATGTACCTGCGGAAAAATGTATGTGGGCAAGACCATCAGACAATTGCACCGTAGAATCGGAGAACATGTAGGAGATATACGCCATTGTCGTGACACGCCGATCTCTAGACATGTTCATCAGCAACATGATGGCAATGCCAACTGCCTGAAGTGGAAAGGGATCGATTGTGTGATTCCATCCTCGAGACGGGGCAATCTTGATAGACAGCTCCTACAAAAGGAGTGCTTCTGGATTTTCAATTTACAAACAGTTATGCCCAAGGGACTCAATGATCAGCTTGATTTTAGCAGTTTCATTGAATAGCAACTCCTTAACATTTATCGATATATTCTAATTCCTCTTCTAGTGTTGGCAAATAAAATCATATGTTCCCTTAATTAAGTTTAGTTACTGCCTTATAAAGCCGCTTCTCTTGTACTTACCGACTTGGGGGTTAATTTCCTCCTTGGTTGTTAGTATACACGAGTGTCCGTTCGTCCGTTCAGCATAATATGACCGTCGGCGCATGCGTGGTAGCTACGGACACTCTGTGTACACATTCTTGTTGCTATGCACGCATCATGATGATGTCACGGCGAGCGCCTGAGCGCGCTTAAATAGTCGTGCTCGTGTGTAGAGCGGCGTCTCTTGCATTCATCCAGCCAACGCTGGCTAGCCCTGACAGGGTAGGAGACCTTCCTTACATGGACTTAGGGTAAGTTAACACACTTCGTTAACTAAGTCATTTGGGTCTCTTGACTCTAGATCTAGATCTTTTGGCAATATGGTTGTATTCATTTGTCTTTGATAGATCCAAGCATCGCTGAGCTGAATAATTGTAAGTCATCTCACGTAATTGCCGTTTTTGAATTGCTCTCGGCGATATATCAGGTAATGTAATTACCCTTTATTCCCACGCGGTTTTGTCAAGTTGTGACCTGCGTTTTCTATTTCCCAACCTTCCCCTGAAGCGATCCCTGGATGATCGAAACATGTCGGGATAAGGTCACAGGTCCAAGTAGGGCCAGTGTGTATAGGGTCAGGTTCCTGGCAGGTACGCTCTTTTTAGGGCGATTGTCCTGCGTTTCTTTGGCTTGGTCAGGAAAAGTGTAGTTCCTTTAGGGCTGCATAGGGCGAGTGTATTCTACCGCCTACCCTGGTTTCGGTCTTTAGTTTGTTACACCATACTATGCTTGAGCGTTTCTTTCTCAGGAGATATTAGTATTTTAATGTACATCAATAAAAGTTACATTTTATAGCCATCTTCTCCTCTTTTTGTTTAGTATAAACGTGAGCCAACAGAGTCTTATTGGCCATTTGCATTTCCTAAGTTTCTCTAAAACACACTGTTAGCTGTTATCCAAGTTTTTCTTATTAGAAACATCAGATCAAGGACAGACGCAAGCTCAGTCCAGCTAAAATACACAGGGAGCGATGTCATCAGCTCACCACTACTAGAGCAGAGAGGTGAAGGGTTAACTAGGAAACCATATGTAAACAAGCAGGAGATAGAAACTGCTCCAACTCTGAAATGAAGCAAAATTGCACAGAAATGTGTTACTAGTTTTTATTTACCTTTGTCTACATGTTTAAAGCTAATCAATGTGATGGGAATACCTGTTTAACACAAAATGGGGGACAATTATGAGACTGCAAGAACTTGTTTGTTGCCTCACCACCATTGAGACTCCTATTGCTTTGTTTTTACATCCTATTCTGCAGATGAACATTTTTAAATTAAGAAAGGACCCATCGCAAATCTGTCATTTTAATTCTGTCAACTGCACTAGGACAATAAAAAAAAAAAAAATAATTCTCTATATATATATATATATATATATTTATTACACATACATACTGCAATTAGTCCAGGGATTTTTCTTTTGTTTGAAGATACTACACCTACCATTTGCATTATTACAAAACAAGAACTGCAGTGTCAAACACCTTTTATAAGTATTGTGCAAAAATGTTTTTTTTTTTTTTTTTTTTTTTTTTACTTTTAAAGTTATGCTTACGCAATACATCTCACTGCGGTTAATAGATATGGATTTGCTCATCGTCCTATCCAACCAACACCGTTTCTGACACAGAATCCATGTAAACAAGTAAAACATTACTTTTTTCCTTGCAGAATGGATTTGATATGAATATAATCTACAAGCTCAAAGTAATAATTACAGTGTTGATTCCAATCAACATGTAACAGTGATTCTGGGCCAAAAGCCACATAACATTTCACTGTGTCGACATAGCCCAAGGCTTCATCTACATGGCAAGGACAAACTACAGTCGATCTACCCAAGAATATACTATAATATATATATACACACACACACCACACACAATACATACATATAGACACATACATATACACAGACACATAGCACAGACCAAAAGTTTGGACACACGTTCTTATTCCAATAGTTTTCTATTATTTTCACGACTATAAAAATTGTAGATTCACACTGAAGGCATCAAAACTATGAATGAACACATGTGGAATTATATACACTTAACAAAAAGTATGAAACTGAAAATATGTCTTATATTCTAGGTTCTTCAAAGTAGCCACCTTTTGCTTTGATTACTGCTTTGCATACACTTGGCATGCTCTTGATGAGCTTCTAGAGGTAGTCACCTGAAATGGTCTTCCAACAGTCTTGGCACTTGTTGGCCCTTTTGCCTTCACTCTGCGATCCAGTTCACCCCAAATCATCTCGATTGGGTTCAGGTCTGGTGATTGTGGAGGCCAGGTCATCTGGTGTAGCACATGTAGGGCAATGATAGCAGGCTATTCTTTTTCAGACAGTAATATAAATTTATTCAGTAACATTAGTCCCGTATTTACGGACACATATTAAAACTTCTAAGCACAAATAGAAAAGAGACGTGGTATACTCAAGTTTAGTAGTCCAGCATAGAACTTGTGTTCGGACTCAATCCATCCATAGACGTAGCTGAGGAGATGTATGACAAGAGTGAGCTGCACACTCAGAGCGACGTTTCGGGGGCTCCGCCCCCTTTCTCAAGCATGTGCAGTGCACCTATACCACCGTTTAAATACTAAATCAGAATATTAAAAACAAGCAGTTAAAATACAACGAAACACTGAAGCTGTTACATTTGAAAAAATGCTTTAAGACTATACATTTCATTAAGGCCTTTTGGAGCCAAGGATTGCATTTTACTAATCCAATAGACTTCACGCTGCAAAAGACGGGTTTTAACCCTCTATATTGTTGCCTTCTATTCGTTCTAATATACACCAGCGGAGATCACTCACTACATGTTTAGCCTCCATAAAGTACCGTGCAAGAGACGTTTCACCAAATTTATTCTCTATTTCTTTACCCGTTTTTTGTTTGCAATTACGGATCGCTGATCTATGCTCATTAAGACGTACACGTACCATTCTTTTAGTCTGTCCTATATTTAAACATATCCACAAGGACACTTTATTAACTAAATTACCTGAGTCGTATTGCATGTATAGTATCCTTTAAATTCAATAGGTGTACCATGTAGTGGGTGATTAATATAGGGACCCTTAATTATAGAACAGTTCAAACACCCTAAACAGGGAAATGTGCCTTTTTTTTCAGTTCTTATAATCTCGTATCTACTAGAGGATTTTTTTTATATCAGATGACACTAGCTGTTCTCCTATGGTTCGACCTTTTTTGAAAACGAATGATGGAAACTCTTTAAACAGAGAACCATAAGTGGAATCATTACCTAATATTTTCCAATACTTAGTAATAACTTTCTTTATAATTTTTGCATGTTGGTCATACGTTGAAATAAACAATTTTTTTCTTGTTTAGGCTTAGTTTTGGGTTTAAATAGATCCTCTCTGCTTAGCAAAGAAACCTGATCTACCACTTCTCTGAGTTCTTCTTCTCTGTGTCCTCGTTTTTTAAATTTCTCTACTATTACTCCACATTTGTTCACTAGAGCAAAGTCTTTTAGCTCTTATTAATTCACCTTTAAGGATCCCTTTAAAAACCACTGGGTTATGAAAACTCTGGCGATGTAAAAGGTTATTGCGATCGATCTCCTTTGAGTATAGACACGTCTCCAGCCTGAATTCAGATTTTTTAATTTGTACGTCTAAATATTCTATGTTCTCACGCTCAACATGAGCTGCGAAACGGATTAAATGGTGTAATCCATTGATGTAATTCAAGAACTCTTGAAACTTAGTTTCCGTTCCACGCCAAATGAGGAACACATCCACATAACGCCTCCATAGAACTATATGGGGCTGAAATAAGGATGAAAAAATGTTTTTTCCAACATGGCGACAAAAAGGTTAGCATACGACGGAACGTATGTGTACGTCTTAATGAGCATAGATCAGCGATCCGTAATTGCAAACAAAAAACAGGTAAAGAAATAGAGAATAAATTTGGTGAAACGTCTCTTACGCGGCACTTAATGGAGGCTAAACATGGAGTGTATATTAGAACGAATAGAAGGCAACAATATAGAGGGTTAAAACCCATCTTTTGCAGCGTGAAGCCTATTTGATTAGTAAAATGCAATCCTTGGCTCCAAAAGGCCTTAATGAAATGTATAGTCTTAAAGCATTTTTGTAAATGTAACAGCTTCAGTGTTTTGTTGTATTTTAACTGCTTGTTTTTAATATTCTGATTTGGTATTTAAACGGTGGTATAGGTGCACTGCACATGCTTGAGAAAGGGGACGGAGCCCCCGAAACGTCGCTCTCAGTGTGCAGCTCACTCTTGTCATACATCTCCTCAACTACGTCTATGGATGGATTGAGTCCGAACACAAGCTCTATGCTGGACTACTAAACTTGAGTATACCACGTCTTTTCTATTTGTGCTTAGAAGTTTTAATATGTGTCCGTAAATACGGGACTAATGTTACTGAATAAATTTATATTACTGTCTGAAAAAGAATAGCCTACTATCATTGCCCTACATGTGTATGTGAGCTGAAAAGGCAGCTCAGAATAGTAGCTAGAGACTAGTGTTATACGTCTAATTGAATCACATTATTGAGACATCTGGTGTAGCACCCCATCACTCTCCTTCTTGGTCAAATAGCCCTTACACAGTCTGGAGGTGCGTTTGGGGTCAATGTCCTGTTGAAAAATAAATGATGGTCCAACTATACGCAAACCTGATGGAATAGCATGCCGCTGCAAGATGCTGTGGTAACCATTCTGGTTCAGTATTCCTTCAATTTTGAATAAATCCCCAACAGTGTCACCAGCAAAGCACCCCCACACCATCACACCTCCTCCTCCATGCATCACGGTGGGAACCAGACATGTAGAGTCCATTCGTTCACCTTTTCTGTGTCGCACAACGACACGGTGGTTGGAACCAAAGATCTCAAATGTGGACTCATCAGACCAAAGCACAGATTTCCACTGGTATAATGTCCATTCCTGGTGTTTTTTAGCCCACACAAGTCTCTTCTGCTTGTTGCCTGTCCTTAGCAGTGGTTTCCTAGCAGCTATTTTACCATGAAGGCCTGCTGCACACAGTCTCCTCTTAACAGTTGTTGTAGAGATGTGTCTGCTGCTAGAACTATGCGTGGCATTGACCTGGTCTCTAATCTGAGCTGCTGTTAACCTGCGATTTCTGAGGCTGGTGACTCAGATGAACTTATCTCCGCAGCAGAGGTGACTCTTGGTCTTCCTTTCCTGGGGTGGTCCTCATGTGAGCCAGTTTCTTTGTAGCGCTTGATAGTTTTTGCCACTGCACTTGTGGACTGACTGACCATCATTTGTTAAAGTAATGATGGCCGCTCATTTTTCTTTAAGCTGCTTTTTTCTTGCCATAATAGAAATTCTAACAGTTCATTCAGTAGGACTATCAGCTGTGTATCCACCTGACTTCTGAACACAACTGATGGTCCCAACCCCATTTATAAGGCAATAAATCCCACTTATTAAACCTGACAGGACACACCTGTGAAGTGAAAACATTTCAGGTGACTACCTCTTGAAGCTCATCAAGAGAATGCCAAGAGTGTGCAAAGCAGTAATCAAAGCAAAAAGGTGGCTACTTTGAAGAACCTAGAAAGGCATATTTTAATTTTTTCTTACACTTTTTTGTTAAGTGTAAAAAAAAACTCGTGGAATGGGAAGGTGTGTCCAAACCTTTGGTCTGTACACACATATTATATATATATACACACACATACATACACACATATATCACACATATATATATACACATACTAGTTCGACTTCGACCAGTAATTTGTCCATGCCATGTAGATGAAGCCTTTTGGTATGTCGACACAGTGAAATGTAATTCGGATTTTGGCACAGAATGACCGTTATATGTTAATTGGAATCTAGGGCTGTGGAGTCGGCAAGCCAAGGTCCCGACTCCTCAATTTCCCAAACCTCCGACTCGCACATACACGGCCCATGTTTAAGCGATAGCTTTACTGTAGTGAAATGGTATCATCAGGCTGTTTATCACCTTCGGATACAATAATCAAGCTATTTAGGTAGAACAGACACTGACAAGCAAAAGGGTAACAATGTTTTGATCTTTTGAACGCTTGTGGGTAGAGTTGAAGAAAAAGCTGTATTTGTATCCAAGTCTAGTCTGCACCAACATTGGGAATGTGTTGAAGAGACCTGGGATCAGATTTTGGTCAAGATTCAGAGCCCAGAAGGATTCAGGCAGTATTGAAAACTAAAAAGGTGGATTTTCCAAATAGTAACAAAATAATAAAAACTAACATTTTGATTTTTAGGAGCAAAACAGTAACAATGCAGTTACAGGAAAGAATCTGCAGAACTAAGCAGATGCTAAATATTTGCAAGTCAAATTTCTGTATAAGATAGGTAAGATGACTGTATATAAAATTACAGTAGCCTCATGTACAAAGCTGTGGTGGACGGTGAGATATGGAGCCTGAAAGTCACAAGTTCAAAATATTGTTACCATTTTGCTTGTCAGTGTAAAATATATTTATTGGATATGACTTTAGAACACAAAAAAATGTAAATATGCAAAACACTTCAGGAACATTTGTGGAGTCTCTGAATTTGTTCTGAGAAATAGTATTGCCTTCATCAGATCCTGCATACATGACCTCACTGATCTCATTATTTCCAGGCTAGAGAACGGCCTCTCTACACTAACTTGGGTTGGGGGAAAAGCGGTGACCACAGGGGCAACATCTACAAGTGTCAGGGTATAAAGGAATTGCCTCAGCCACAGTCAGTTTTGATGAATGGTTGAACTCTTCTACATCTTTGAAAGCAGGTGAAAAATTTTGCTGAAATCTGTTTGCCATGGGAGCAGAATCTTTTCCCCTGGGGCAGCACTTTGCCTGCTCCATGTCATCAATTACACTCCTGAAGATATGGGAGCAGTAGTACTGGCCGGACCCAATTCATCTTGCATCGAACGAACTGGACCAACTTATTATATATTTTGGGAGTCGGTCCATTGTATGATGACTCCTGCAAAATAGGAACAGACTCCACAGCCCTGTTGGAATGAACACTGTAGTTCTTACTTTGAGCTACGTTGTAGATTATATTGTTCACACAATTCATATATATATATATACACATATACATACACACATACACTCACCGGCCACTTTATTAGGTACACCATGCTAGTAACGGGTTGGACCCCCTTTTGCCTTCAGAACTGCCTCAATTCTTCGTGCATAGATTCCACAAGGTGTTGCAGCGATGCTCAATTGGTACCAAGGGGCCCAAAGAGTGCCAAGAAAATATTCCCCACACCATGACACCACCACCACCAGCCTGAACCGTTGATACAAGGCAGGATGGATCCATGCTTTCATGTTGTTGACGCCAAATTCTGACCCTACCATCCGAATATCGCAGCAGAAATCGAGACTCATCAGACCAGGCAACGTTTTTCAAATCTTCTACTGTCCAATATCCCTGTTCTTAGCTGATAGGAGTGGCACCCGGTGTGGTCTTCTGCTGCTGTAGCCCATCTGCCTCAAAGTTCGCCGTACTGTGCGTTCAGAGATGCTCTTCTGCCTACCTTGGTTGTAACGGGTGGCTATTTGAGTCACTTTTTGCCTTTCTATCAGCTCGAACCAGTCTGCCCATTCTCCTTTGACCTCTGGCATCAACAAGGCATTTCCGCCCACAGACGTTTTTTCTTTTTCGGACCATTCCTCTGTAAACCCTAGAGATGGTTGTGCGTGAAAATCCCAGGAGATCAGCAGTTTCTGAAATACTCAAGACCAGCCCTTCTGGCACCAACAACCATGCCATGTTCAAAGGCACTCAAATCACCTTTCTTCCCCATCCTGATGCTCGGTTTGAACTGCAGGAGATTGTCTTGACCATGTCTACATGCCTAAATGCACTGAGTTGCCGCCATGTGATTGGCTGATTAGAAATTAAGTGTTAACGAGCAGTTGGACAGGTGTACCTAATAAAGTGGCCGGTTGAGTGTATATATATATATATATATATATATATATATATATATATATATATATATATATATGGAGAAAACCAGGCACTGCTCATCACCTGCCCAATACAATCCCAACAGTGAAACGTGGTGGCAGGATCATGCTATAAGGATGTTTTGATGTTTTTCAGCTGCAGGGACAGGACGACTAGTTGCAATAGAAGGATGAATGCGGCCAAGTACAGAGATATCCTGGATAAAAATCTTTTCCAGAGCGCTCTGGACCTCATACTGGGCTGAGGGTTAATCTTCCAACAAGACAATGACCCTAAGCACACATCTAAAATAAAGCAGTGGCTTCAGAACTACTCTTTGACCATCCTTGACTGGCCCAACTAGAGCTCTGACCTAAACCCAATTGAGCATCTCTGGAGAGACTTGAAAATGGCTGTCCACCAACGTTCACCATCCAACTTGGGGGAACTGGAGAGGATCTGCAAGGAAGAATAGCAGAAGATCCCCAAATCCAGGTGTGAAGAACTTGTAGCATCATTCCCAAGACGACTCATGGTTGTACTAGCTCTAAAGGTGCTTCTACTCAGTACTGAGCAAAGGGTCTGAATACTTCTGACCATGTGATATTTCAGGTTTTCATAAATTTGCAAAAATATCTACATTTCTGGTTTTTATCTTTTAAAATGGGGTGCAGAGTGTACATTACTCAGCAAAAAAAATAAACTTTTTGGATCTACCAAATGACTGCACTGAAACTAAGCGAAAATGAAAAGGTTGCCTGAATACTTTACGTACTCCGTGTGTTGTGGGTGAGTGTGTGTGTGTGTGTGTGTGTGTGTGTGTGTGTGTGTGTGGTGTGGTGTTGATGTGTTGTGTGTGTGTGTTCTTGTGTATATGTGTGTGTGTATATATATATATATATATATATATATATATATATACACACACGTACAAGATTCCACAATTCCGATTTCATATCTAGTTCTAATGACACAAGACTATCGTAATTAACCCATCTGCAAAGGTTGCAGGATACCTTCGAGAATAAATGCATTCAGACTATAAGGACTTATTGGAAAAAAAAAATTATATTTTGGAAGAACGCACTACAGTAGGTGACAGAATTCCAAAATCAAATTACATGAAAATATACATCGCAATTTTCTCTTTGTACAATGAGTGAGGAAAATCCGCTGAAAAGAAGACTGGAAGGAGAGCTGAGGTGTACATGTCACATGAGGAAGGAAAAAGAAATTAAGAGAAAATGCAACATTATGTCAAACCCTGAAGATAATTTAATAAACTGACACGTATGCATGCTTTCCTTCTTTCAAGTTCAAGACCAGGAAGTTAAGGAAAAGTATTGTACAAGAAACGCAAATGACTAGCTCACTGGTTGCTCCATTAAAAGCAGCAGGGTTCTAGGGCTCTATGAGCTTAAACTTTTTAGTACAGCTAGGATGAGCAGCATGTGTTACATCAACTCTGTAGAACCAGTGGCTTTACGGAATATTTGCTGGAGTACAAGGCACGTCAGAAGTTTAATTACCATAATCCCCTTAGGGGTTAAATATGGATTATCACAAAAAGGTAACCAAACTCCTGCAGTGACCAAATATTTTGGAAAAGAATAAGGTCTAGTCATGATCTTGTGAGGCCAAAAGACAAGATGGGAACACTCAGGGGTGAGGGAGGGGGCATTCTAAAATCCTGCTGCACAGAAAAATTAAAAACCAACAATTACAGTTTTACCTACCAGTGCCACTAAAGGGCTTTTCTGCATAGAAAGGACAGTTTCAATTTTGAGAGCGGAAGGAAGATACCATTTGAAAGTCTTCATTAGCAATTGCCAGGAGCAAAGGGGGATCAAAAACTGTCCAAAATCGCTTTTTCACACCTTTTATAAACTAGCAGGGAGGAAGAAGGAGGAAAGAAATCTGGAGAACAGGCTGAGGACTGGCAAACCTCAAGTACAAACACTCTTCCTTCATTTCTTGCTTGGTTTGCATTCTGAGACATTACATATTTTTTCTAACAAGAAAGCATTATTTGGTACAATGTGGATTTATGGATGTACATGAACATTATATATATTATCCGGATCATGTTGTGCTATGTACAGGTCTGTACAATTCTTCCTGAAGTTTAAAGCAGTTCTTTAGATTTCTGAAATGCGAAAAAAATCACCTTTGAGTTGGCACTTTTTAGGCTCTTGTCAGCATTGATAACTGGCATGTTTTATTGCAACCCCGGTGCCAGCCAGTGTTTGCCAACTAATTACAACAAAAAGTCCAGCAAAAGGTGGGTAGAGTGCAGGAAAAACAGTGCCTTGTTTCTCAATAGGAGACCTATATGGGAGTAGAGGGACAAAAAAATAAGTTTAGCTGTACATACATAAACATTTATTTAGAACAAGATTGCTTAATACACACAGTGTACACTAGGGTTATGACTTTTTGAAATTTTGTAATTACCAGATGTTGCCACTTTGAATGAACTTTTGCTATAATTAGTTTTTGTTATTTTTTTATTGAAAAAACCATATGGAAGTACTATGATTTTGTTTTGTTTGTGTTGTGTGTATATAATGTATATATGATATATATAAGTATATATAATATATATAAATATATATATATATATAGATATATAATATATATATATATATATATATATATATATATATATATAATAATATACACACACACACACACACAGTGAAACAAAATCATAGTACTTCATGATGTAAAGCAAATATAATATATATAAAAATAATATATATATATATATATATATATATATATATACTCACCACTTCATAAGTTTTTTTTATTTTAAATATACATTTCATTGGGAGGTTTTGCAATGAAAAAAAAAAACCCCAAAGAAAATTTAAAAAATTTTGGGCAAAAGTCATCAAATGCAACATCGGGGAAAAATTTAAAATTTTAAAAAGGGTTTTAAAAAGTCATGACCTTAGTGAACTAATTTTTTTTTTAAAAAAACCCGCTTGGAAAAAGTGCTTTAAAAGATACATTACAGAAATACAAGACCTTCAGTCAGCAAATACAGTTTAAAAAATTTAAGAAGCACACTAAAAGTTTTGATACATTGTAACATTCAGTTACATAGAACACTAATATATGGATCAATATAAGAATGAGAAACTCTCGAAACTGTTTTGTCACATTAATATGATCATTTCCTACTTTTGGTTTAAACCCGCACATAGCTCATAAAGGGAAATTTCCCAGGCCACGAGCTGGCTTGGTGGATATATAATGTGTGATAGGCTGTCTGAACACATCTCTCTCGCTGTGGTGATGGGTAAAAAGGAGCCAGTCACGCCCCCCCCCCCCAAAAAAAAGGGGGTGGAGTATTTCTGAAACTGTGCATTTGAACTGTACTGCGTTTGCTGGGGTTGAAAGGGTATTGTAAATGCACAAATGGCACCATAGCAAATAAGCAGTGTGGTGGAAACTGCGGAGCATCACGTGCTGTTGAACCGAGGAAAAAATTTTTTGAATACTAAGGTAGGGTTTTGGACAACCGTTTGCACTGCAATGAAACCTCTCACCACCAAAATAATCCAGGAGGCTACCAAACATGTGTCTAGAACAATTCAGCGAACTCTACAGCGCATAGGGCTTGAAGCAGACGAGTTGTCAGTACACCTCTGCTAACTAAACTGCATTGGCAGAAGAGCTTTCAATTCTCACAGCCTTATCAGAATTTCACCTCTGGTGATTGATGAAGCTGAAAACATAACTCCTAGAAAGCGGCAACTGCTTGCCAAAAGATGGATGTTGGCACATGAGGCAGGTAACATCTGAGAACAAACACTATGGTGTTGTAGGGGAATGTTTTTGTGGCATCCTCCGAGCCCTCTTCTCTAGATGGCACTCGGCTGATTTATGTACAAAACCACACGCACACCCATACATGAAATGGCCCCCCTGGGGTGGATGGGATCTTTTCCCGCAAGACAATGGGACAAAAACTAGAAATTTCCCGACATTGGCTGGAAAGCAAAGAAAAATACTTTCAAGTAAATCCCCTGGCAAACCCCAAATTTTCCCCGTCTTTAAACCCCAGCTGAGCATTTGTGGGGCCAGCCCGATCATTGTTTGCTCTCTATGGATCCACCACACGCAACCTCTGCCAGCTTTCCAGGACCTCATTAAGTCATTCCCAGCACATCTAGCTGCTCTCCGTGCGGTTACTCTGAATATTAGCCAATAGTAAAAATAATGCGACTCGAATGTGTCACAGTATACTGAAAGGACACTAAATAGAGGATACCAAGTAATTAACAATAAAGCTACACAATTACGCAGTATAATAGGTAAAGAGAAAAAACCCCAAAAAGGGAAAACTCCCCCCTGAAAATTGTGAAGCTACTAGATGCTGAATAAAATGTCACTCAAAATCAGTCTCTTGGCTCTTTCTTACACAGCGCGCGACTTTCCTCTTAAATTCTCCATTGCGATCTTCTCTCCACACTTAATAAGAGGGAGGGAAACATAAATAAAATAGAAAATGACTGACAAGACCACTGCTCGTATTGCCAGAAACTCTGCCTGCCAAGTGTTCACAGATCAGGGATGCATATGGATAGAAAAGCAGCCATCTCCTACACATACTGCTCTGTAGAGTTAGAACATATGGTGGATCCAACCAACCAGATTTTAGCTTTGAAAAATGCTTCAGAGCCCCAAAAAACTTCACATTTAGCCTGGGTTCCACATTGGCTCGGGGTAGTTTCATGAAACCCCAAAACTTTTTTCCCCTAAAAAAACTGAAACATTCCCAAAATCCCTGCATGTTCACCTATGGGTTTTCCCAAAAACTCCTTAGGGCCCCGGGTTTACACGGCTTATTCAAGCCGTAAATTTCAAGGGATTTTGGAAATTTTAAAGGGGGGGGGAAAAATTTTTATTATTCACGGCGCATACACGCCGTTAAAATTTACGCACTTTTTCCGCCCGGGATTCCCGAGGGGGAAAAAGACGGGAAACCTTTGTTTCCTATGAGAAAAATTTGGGTTACCGAAAAGGCGGGAGGATTCCCGCCGACTGAACGCAGTACGGGGCGCAATACAGCGGGGAAACCTTTCCCCAAAAAAAGCCCTTGGGGAAGGCCCCTTTTCTCTTCAAAAAGGTTAAGCCGTAGCCAAAGGGTGGCAAAAACAATTTAAAAAAAAAAAAATTGCCACGTCAAAAGTATCCTCTTTAATGGCTATAGAACGCCAACATTACTTAATATTCTTTTAAGGCTACTTCTACAAAACAGTGATTTACTGTCAGATTTTTAAGCGCTTTCGGTATCTAAAAAACCCGCAAAAGTCCAACGGGAGAAACAAGTCCACAGACCTCAAAAAGAAAATCCGAGGGGAGTCTACACAGAAAGGGTTTTTTGAGGCAATTTTTTTATCCCAAAACCCCATCAAAAACATAGAACATATTCTATAATCTGTCGTATTTCACTTGAAACTGGTGGATTGTACAGTTCAATGTTAATAAATATGCCCCCCCCCCCCCCCCAAAAAAAAATTAAAAAAAAAAAAAAAATTGTAAAATAATGGTTGGATTCTAACAGAATCAGATGATACTTTACAATTGCTGTGTGGACATAGCCCAATACATTTACAGTACAAATGTTGGGAAAAGAACTAATTAGTTAAAATCCCAACATTTGTTACTTCAGAAATGCCTTAAAAATGTTACTTTGTAAGGGGTATCATGGGTATCTTTTGGACAAGGATAGTTTTTACAATTTTCATATATACTTTGTATATCAATGCCTCAAGGCTTTCAATATCGCCGCTTGTAGTACACCAAAGAATTACTTCTAGGTGTCAGGGTAACCAAGCTGCTGCTTGTTATCGGAGCTCTGTGTCCAGCACATAACCAGGACTGGAAAAAAAAAAAAAACTTAGGAACTGGTATTAAAACACACATTGCAAAAGTTACCTTTTAATAATAGAAATCTCCCAGATGTGTTATTTTTACACCCCACAAAAAAATAAAGGGAACACTAACACCACAGTGTAGCTCCAAGTAAATCACACTCCTGTAAAATCAACCTGTCCAGTTGTGAATCAACACCGATTGTGAATGCTGTTGTGCAAATAGAACAGACAACACATAGAAATAATTGGCAATTAGCAAGACAACCCCTATAGGGATAGTTCTACAGACCACTTCTCTGTCCTCATCCTTTTTGGCTGTTTTGGTCACCTTTGCATGTAGTCATTGCTCTCACCCCTAGAGGTAGCATGAGGTGGTGTCTACAACCCACAGTAGTTGCTCAGGTAGTGCAGCTCATCCAGGATGGCACATCAATGCGAGCTGTAGCAAGAAGGTTAGCTGTCTAACAGTGTCCAGAACCTAGAGCAGATACCAGGAGTCAGGCCAGTAAACCAGGAGATGTGGAAGGGGACGTAGAAGGGCAACAAGCCAGCAGCAAGACCGCTACACCCTCCTCTGTGCAAGGAGGAACAGGAGGAGCAGTGCCAGAGCCCTGCAAAATGACCTCCAGCAGGCCACTAATATCCAGGTGTCTGCTAAACCTGTTAGATACAGACTCCACGAGGGTGGTATGAGGACCCAACATTCACAAGTCAGTGTTGTGCTAACAGCCCAACACTGTGTAGGTTGATTTGCCAGGAACACAAAGATTGGCAGATTTGACATTGGTAACCTGTGCTCTTCACAGATGAGAGCAGGTTCACACTGAGCACATGTGACAGACGGGACAGAGTCTGGAGACGTTGTGGAGAACGTTCTGCTGCCTGCAACATCCTCCAGCATGAGCGGTTTGGCAGTGGGTCAGTAATGGTGTGGGGAGGCATTTTCTTCGGATTGCCGCTCAGCCCTCCATGTGCTAGCCAGAGGTATCCGGACTGCCATTAGATACCGGGAGGAGATCCTCAGATTCATTGTGAGACCATATGAAGGTCTGCCTGTTCCCCAGACCCGAATCCAATCGAGCACATCAGGTCTCATTGTGGCCACCAACACCACGTTGCACAACAGACTCCATTCAGATACTTTAATCCAGGTCTGGGGAGATGATCCCTCAGGAGAACATCCGCCGGCTCATCAGGATCATGCCCATCCACTGTAGGGAGGTCATACGGGCATGTGGAGGCCACAAACACTACTGAGCCTCATTTCCTTGTTCTGAGGCATTTCCACTGAAGTTGGATCAGCCTGAAATTTGATTTTCCACTCAATGATTGTGTATCATTCCAAACCCGAGCCTAAAGTTTTGATTTTCATTGAACATTTTTATGTTTTATTGTTCAACACAATCCACAATGTAATGAATAAAGAATTGCAACTGAAATATTTCATTCATGGACCTAAAGGATGTGGTATTTTAGTGTTCCCTTTATTTTTGCGAGCAGTGTGCGTGTATATATATTTACTTTATAATCAGCAGCATGCCTACTACAATCCCTGGAAAAAGTTACAGGACCACTACATTTAGAAGATTCATCAAGCTTTTTTACTTTATACAATACTTAAGCCACAGATCTGACAAAAAATGTTAAAAAAAAAAAAAAGGTTTCTGACTTTCAGCATCATCTATTTGGCTAACGGAGGATTAGCGATTCACCAAATATCACTTTAATCCAATCCTCCGTACTCCATGACCACTTCTCTGTAACCCACTACTCGATTTTTTTTAAATTTTTTAATTTTTTTTTCAGTCAAAAAAACTACTTTTCTGCACATTGATTTTTTTATTCAAATTTTTTTTTTTTCATGCATACTGTTTGGCTTTTGACCCCAATTCTTCCTTGGTCCCCTGTAGGTTTTATTTTAAAGTTTCCGACTTTTATTTTCCCAATTTGGTGAAAACATTTCTTGCTAGGAGGGAAATTTCCATTTTAATTGCCGATACAAAATAGTATGGTGATAAAACTACAAAAAAACACTTGAGTTTTAAAGGGTGGATTCTCAGACACAAACACTTCTGTGTGTACCCACATGTGTATTTCAATAAAAAAAAAAAAAAAAAAAATTAGAATTTTAGATTCCCCAAATTTCTATTGTTTTTTCCCCCTTAGCAAGACTGACACAATTTATTGACATGATTACAAAGAGGCTTTAAAGAACTTTTACTACTTTTTCAATTCACACAAAGAAAATATCGATTACATAATATTTTTTAGTGCAGAGAAATTTTGATAAAATATAAGAAATTGGGCATACTGCGCATCAAAATTTGGGTGGGGATCTCCGTTAGGGTCTGCTTATAAAATTAACTGACATTTTCGTTTTCCCCCGTATGGATAGGGAAACCACGCTCTTCGGGTTTTTTTTACCCTATTTTTTTTCCCTCCAGGTTCGTGAAAAATAGAAATACCACATCCCCCTTCTTATCAAATGCAAAAAATTTAAAAAAATTTCAGCATAAAGGCAAGATCTAAAAAGGGGATTATACAACCTGCACTTCACAAGGGGGAATTTTTCCTATGGAATGTTGCAGCATCATGGATTTAAAAGCAACTTTGATAGCTAAGTGGCAAAATTTTTCAAAAAAAAAAAAAATCCACCCCACAATTCCACTAAATTTGCAGAGAAAAAATAGAAGCCAAAAAACTACATTCGGATCCCGATTTTTGGTTATGAATTTCATTTTTGGCGGGCCTAGGGGAAGTCCCCGTGGAAAAAATAAGAGAGCTTTGAATACACCACCCCACTAGGGGGTAAACAAAATGTAACATTAGGGGGATCAAACTAGGGCAAAAGCAGCAAAGGGAAACCAACACCACAAACTGGGGGTTTTAACCCCTTTAACGCTGGGGGTCAAACGTTTAAAGGGAGCAGAGCCTAAAATTGGGGTGGGCCCCACCCCCGATGTATAGTGCAAGCCAGACCATACCACCCAAAATCCTATTACTATTTCCACGTGCCCCGGTCAAAACCAAAACCTGGGAATTGTTTTTGTATGAAAAAATTAAAATATAAAAAAATATTAACAGGAGTAAACGCTCCCCTTTAAGGGTTTTTAGTGCTTAAAGGGGTTTTATCATTTGATAGAATCAGCTCTAGTGTACGAAAGCTCAGTTCCCGTTTTAAATCCAGGGGAGTCTCTCCTTCGTAGGTGTCTCCCTCACTTTAGGCTGCACAATCATTCTGTGGGAGCAGGGAAAGGGAGAGGAAATCAGCTTTGCAGGAAACCTCAAGCCAGCTTCGGGGCAGAGTTTTCAGCTCCAGGCTGCACAAGCCCTTGTGACCCCGCCCATTGGGGTAATTGCTTTTTAAAACACAGCCGAACTGTGGGCAAGTGTAGACATGCTCTCTGCCCTCCCCCCTCCCCCCCGTTTATCAGGCAGGGTTTGTCTACGTCCCATTATAAATTTTGCTCTGTATATGGGGGGGATGAATCTAGCAGTTATCAGACATAGAACTCACTGGGGTGCAATCACAAGGGCGTCCCGGTTCTCAACGGCGACGTTTCACAGCTCAAGGGAAACAGTGTGAGGAGCCCAAACACGCACAGGGGGTGTGTCCGGGGATTTCTATCTGGGGGGTGTCCCAACAGGCTGAAAGAAAGTCAGCCAAACGAAAAGGGGGTGTGTCCATCCAGCGCGCAGAAAAAGCTGTAATCCAAATTTAGTTATATCTATATACTAAGTGACTTAGGTAATGCAACCAATTCAAAAGGCTTTTTTTCTGCCCCCATATTTGGGATATATCTTTGTAGCGAGAAAACCCCTTTTAAGGCC